>JAAEAF010010417.1:0-17991 GCA_011037195.1 Triatoma infestans
TAGCCTTAAATTGAGCATAGAAAGAAGAGAAGTACTCACTCTTAGCGTTTCTACAGAGCATTATATAAACTTTTTTTGCCTCATGATAAGCATTCTTCGCTATTAGGGAATTAGTTCTTCTAAATAGGTTCAGAAGTTTGAAAGATTTTGCCTCGCCCTGAAACAGTGATAATTAAACCACGGGTTTTTACGGCCATGTTTTAAGAAAGAAGAAGAAGAGAAACGAGAGAAGAGATTTTCTCTAATGTGGTCGCCGTAATTCACATACGGAAAATGAGGTTTTGGTTAAAATCATTCAACCGGAAGTACCAGATTTCTAGAATAGATTGTTTCATAGAATATTAATTTCTTATATGAAGAAATAAACTTTTATTTGGAATATTTTTCCGCATGACTTTAGGCTTTCTAATAAGATACTATTTTTTAATATTATTTATTTTTTAAATCTGCGAGGGTCATTCAATAAGTAACAAGACAAATCGCTGTAGCTCAGAAACGGTTTGTTTAATTAATACGATAGTTTCAGTGCGTCAAATTGCATCCTTGTACTTAGTTTCTCATCAGATGTTCGAGAGTATTTGGTAAGCATAACCTCAAATTTATTCAGTTAACACTGCCAGGTCCGCTCGAGCAATGCACCTCAGAAGAACAACGATCAGTGATTAGATTTTTAATTGCAGAGGATATCAAAGGTAGTGAAATCCACGAAAGAATGTTGAAAGTGTACGGTAATAATTGCTTGAACCTTTCGAACGTTTAGAAATGTGTAGATCAGTTTAAAAGTGGCCATTTAAATGCCTGTGACGGGCAAAGAAGTGGACGACCGGTTGAAGTTGCGACCTCCCCCCTCGAATCTCGCACTAAAGCATAATGCACGACAACAGGCATATGTTGAACTGATAGCTGAAGAAGTGCACGCGAGTGCTGAAACTGTCCATAACATTATTCAGAATGAGCTGCAGTACAAGAAAACTTGTACGAGATGAGTTCCAAGACAACTCACGGACGCCCACAAAGGAACCAGATTTCGAATCAGTCAACGGTTGAAAGAACGATGTTTAATTGGTTAAGAATTTTTCAGTAGAATTATGGATACACCATTTTGAGCCGGAGTCTAAGCGTCAAAGCCTTGCGTGGAAGCATACGGGTTCTCCCACTCTAAAAAAATTCAAGAACCAGCCCTTTGCAGGTAAAGTCATGCTTACAATATTATGGAATTCACAGAGGCCTAAATCAATGACATGCTCACAAACAAAGTAAGTCCTCCATTCGAACGAAACGTCGTGAACTCTTGACTAAAAACATGATTTTGCTTGCTGACAACGCGCGCCCACACATAGTACAGTTAACTCAAGAAACACTTCAAAAATTGGGGTGGGAACTCCTTCCACATCCCCCTTCAGCCCTGACCTCGCCCCATCGGACTACCATTTGTTTGGACCCCTTAAAGAGGCTCTACATGGGAAATATTTTCAATGCAATGAAGTAATTAAAAATCAGGTGCAAAAGTGGCTTCAAGATCAACCCAAAGAATTTTATGCCACAGTCATACACAAATTAGAAGAACGATGGGACGAGTGTACGTATAAATGTTGCTGGTGACTATGTTGAAAAGTAGCCAAAGTTTTGTATTGATTAAATAAATTGTTTTTGAGCTACAGCAAGCGATTTGTCGCGTTACTTATTGAATGATCCTCATATATAAACAAGAATTAAATTTGTTTGACAAAATATCGATTTCGATGTTAATCGATTGACAACAAGTGCAGCTTCTCTGAACATTTTTTTCATTTTCTTTTTTTTTTTTTTGCATTTTTCTCTTTAAGACACCAAGTTTCTTTTAACATTGTCTACTAACTCTATTCTTGTATGGATTGGTTAAAGTTTTGTTTGAAACTTTCTACTGAGAAATCGGAAGTTCTTGAGATGATGCTGAAGGTTATGCCTTTTCCTAAAGTGAGGTTTTATTAAATGATGTTCACAATATTTGAACCTAATTATGAACATCTATAAAATTCCAACTACAAACAACTATACAATTTCGAAGTTTGAAAAAAAACAATCAGTTACAAGTATGTAAATTGAAGAGCAATTCATGTGAACATTACATCATATTTTTTCAATTAAGCAATAATAACAGATACTTTTTATTACCATAAAATGCAATAAGATAAAAGTAATTAATTTTTAAAACAATGATTTTTTTTTTAACAGAAAATAGAATAATATTGAAATTGAAATGAATTTGAGCAATTTAAAATCTGTAAATAAGGTTTAAAAAAAAATTGTTGAGAAACACACTACGACTTTCTCTTGCTGCAGTTTACACAGAGTAAATGAATTTTTTTTTTTTCAAATTTATAATATTTATTAAATATTTGTTTGTTTTCAATTTTATATCATTGGGAGGATGTAAACTTAATGTAGTGGAATCGTTTATTGTGATTCCTGAGGTATGTAGTAGATATCTTGAAGAGGGCGGAAGTTAGTTTAGAGATTTTTGGAAGTTAGTGCTCGAATTATTAACATTGAATTTATAAAAATAGACTGTATTTGTACAATAATTTTAAACGTAAGTGATGATAACTATTAACAAGAAATACTTAGAAATAAATAGGAGATAAATAACTAATAATTTAGAATGATTAAAATAAATGAACTAAGATGCACAACTAAGGAAATAAGTATAAATAAAACTGTATAGGGACGCGGAACTTGCTGCTCGTATAATGATCTTGAAGACGTACTGAAGTATAATCCTCCCCTCTTCCAATGGGGCGAAGTTTATATATTAGTGTTAGCAACACTCACACCAAGACATCTGTCCTAGTGTGCGACTTTGATTAGTTCGGTGGTGACCAGCGATTTAGGTCGGTGGCCAGCTTATCGGTGCTTGCTTTGATGTAAAATATTGACCCTTGGTTTTGTTTGTTTGGCCGCGGCCTTGTCTTGAAGACAGCAGCCGGCTAGGCCACTAGCCATAAATTATTCTTTCTTTTAGTTATTGTTGTGAAGGTTTGACATTGCTATGACCCTGACATGTCATTACGTTAATAAAATGATTTTTTAAAACACTACGCATTCCCCCTTTCCGTCTAAACTTTAAATGAACTTTCTCGTCAAAAGTGTACCTTAAATTTTATAAAATATGGAATTAAATGACAAGAAGTCCTAATATAATATGAAATGTATAAAACACTTTATTATACAGTATCGAGCTTACGACCTGGGAGCCAGTTCATTCTCAAAGATGGCACAACTACGAGTAGATTAAAATAATAATAGCAGGTTACAGTTTGATGATAGGTTATATTACATATTTTAGCAGTGTTGGTAAACAAATGGTGTCATTATTTCAATAAATTTATATAATAAATATGGCATTAAGATCAGCAATATCTGTTTTAAAATTGATAGATGCTCTGTTTCTATTGATATGGATCATTTTTAAAAATTTTTTTTTTTTGTGAATTCTTATCTCTGTCAACTTTAAGTCAAAAGTGAAGTCAACTGACATCAGAAATGTGTCCAGTTTTTGTAGTGTGTTGAGAGAAAACTGTGTTGTCTAAAATATTGTAATCGTGTCAAATTTTCGATATCAAGTTATCACCAGAAATATCCGCTTGAGGTTCCCTGAGTACAAAAAAAGTGGTTTGAAGCAAATGGTCTGTGTGTGTGTGTGTGTGTGTGTGCGTGTGTGTATGTGAACAGCTCAGCTCAAAAACGAAAAACCGTAGAAAGTTGAAACTTGATATTCCGTTTAGGTTATCTAATCTAGAATTCCTCAACCGGAAGTATCACTTTACTAGTTGTTTTTTTCTACTTTTTTGCGATTTTCTCAAAATGGTTCGGACGATTTACTTCATACTTGTTATATGAACTACACGTACAAAGAACTATAACTTTTATTTGATACGTTTCTCTGGGAAAATTCATTTAAGGGTGGTACAGGGGAGGAGTGGGGTTAGGTTTTTATTTAAAGTGCTATTTCAGTTTATTAGACAATTCTGTCATCTAAATAATGTTAATTAGAATTAAATATGTTGTTGAAATTCTGAATTTGAAAAAATCCGATGACCGGAAGTGCGTTTATTTTACCACTTTACTACAAAATTTTTCAATTTTTTTTGCGATTTTCTTAAAAAATGGCTCTAAAACGATTTTCTTGAAACTTCCCATATAAACTACACATACATAGTGCTATCCCATATAAAGTGCTATCATAGTTGATTATACAATTCTATCATTCAAACAGACTTAATTATTAGAAATAAATAAATGGCCAAAATTCCCACTTTCAAGAAAATTTGTAAACCGGAAGTGCGCTTTTACTGAACAGTTTTTTCATTTTTCGACGAATTTCATTAAATTTGGTACACAAACTCTATAAAATTTGTCAATTATTCTTTTGAGAAGTGGAGGAGGAAGGGAAAGTTGGGTGAGTGTTTCACATCAGATTTTTTTTATTTTTATGGAGAATATGTCTTTCTCTTAATTTGGTGTGTCCTCAAAGCTATTATTTTGGAGATAATTAATATCGAAAATCAGAACAGTTGTAATAATTTGTCTTATATCATTAAGAAAAAGCAAAATGTGTGATGGCCTGGCTATCTCAGCCTCCTCAAAATGTCAGAAAAATATGACGACTTAGATTTTTCTTTTTAGAAGGTCGACTGGTTCCTAAATATTTGGCCATCTTTGTACATTGGTTCGACTATGCATTTATGTTGCTATTACAGTCTTATTTTTATTCTGTATAAAATTAGTATGTTCAGTTTTTGTAGAATAAAAAGTTTTGTTTATGAATATAAATGTATACAATGTTTCTTTTCTGATGTTTTGTAAAATTGAGTTGGATTTAATGGAATTTGAAGGATAACTGGTGGCAGGAAAGTATAATTTTTTTTTTTGTAATTAAAATTCAAAAAAAACCATTTACTTAAAAAAAGGATCTATAAATACAGTTTAGAACATGTTTTTGGATATAATTTTTATTGTAATTCTAAAATTATAATTAAAAAGTATAATAGAATAATAATTAGATTCTGTTGGACTTCAGTATAATTCAAGATCTTTTAGGATATTGTTTCAGCAAGAAATTACAATTAAATAGCAGCAAAATTTGTTGCGGATTCAATTTAAATTCAATTTAAAAGGTTTTTTGTGTGGAAAGATTATTAGAGTATAATTTAATTTGTTCGATAAATTTATCAAAAATATCATCAACATTGCTTTTGCCCGAAATAATTGGCACAATTTGATCATTTTTATTCTTGTTTATGTTAATATGTTGAAGAAAATCTAATATCTTTAAATTGGAGACCAGAATTGCTCCAAGTATTTGTATATATCACCAAAATCCACCATTCATATTCTACAATCTTCGTAAAGAAGTACGTCCGCTACATGTGTTGTTATGTTAACTACTTCTACAGGCATCTCGGCATGTTTGCAAATTTTCTAGTCTAAACTAAATCATCTACCCTACTTGTAACTAAGTATATCTCTAACATTCTGAGATCTGCATAGGTGTGTGTGTGTGTGTATTTTGGTTTAATATACCTATATTGGCATAATTTAGATAAACGTAACTTTTAAGTTTTTTTAATTATCCCAGATTCGTATACCATGCCAAGGTGCTCATTCATTATAAATGTTTATGGAAACTAATTAACAACTTGCAGCATAAAAGTCAAGATAAAACTTTGATCCATATTATTTTAATGAAATACCTTAGCTAGTGTGAATCTAATGGTCTAAGTTTTTTAGAATTTGATATAGTAAAACCACTTCACTTAATGGTGGACTTTTATTAATAGTAATCATAACAGTAATATAGGGGGAGGGATTAGCTCAGTGGTAGGCGCGCTAGACTAGCAACGCGGAGATCTCGGGTTCGAATCCGGTCATGCTATCCTTAGATTTTCTCTTCCTAGGAGCCTCTACAGCTCACTTATGGGCAGTATTGTCGATAACGAGAGAACCCTGTCTGGAGGCCGGCAGTGCACTGAGAATGCTTCGGACACAAAAATTACCCTAGATGTTAAACAAACAAAAAATTAAATTAAAATAATAATAATAATAATAATCTACTCCAGTTGTTAATACAATAAGAGATGGCACTCGCAGTAAATCCACACTCCCTCTCGTCGATTAGATTGATGATATACGTATAAGAGGGATGTGTGGATAGATCCTCGAACACCTGTGGCTCCACCCTTCCTTGCTGAGTAAAGTGTTGTGTGTGTGGAAGTCACACAGGTTAGCAAGTGCCATTCCAGCTCGAGTGGCCATAGAATGAGGAAGATTTAATGACAGAGGCACTAATGACCATCGTAGTCGATGCGCCGGAAAAAAAATAATAATAATACAAACTCTATTGCTGCAATAAATTATTTCGCCGTAAAAATTGTTTCTGTCCAACATTGCAGCTTATGGTTTAGGTTTAGGCAGTAAATAGAATGACAACAAAATGCATTCGTAGGGAATATGTAGAGAGGGCATTTAGTAGCAGGGCATGGTCGCGAGGACATTTGGATACATCCAGATACTTGAACTACCACGCTCACTTGCGATGCATCCAAAGATCCATGCGTGGCATGACCCTATTTCCAAATGTCCCACTAGATAGTATTGTGGGTTCATTCCATCTGTTTTCTGAACCATATGCTGATATGTCAGACAGAAATAATTTTTAAGGCGAAATAGATTATCGCAGTTCAACAATCAGTCAAGTCAAATGCTTAAAAAAAAAAAAGAAAATATTAGACAACTTCTTCTCTTATTGTAACTTATTATTACACTATAATTGTCGCTCAAAGCAAAACTACCAAATCATAAAACTAAACAGACTTTGTTAATTGTATTAATTATAATTAATTAATGAAGTGAAAATATAATAAATTGCAAATTTTAAAAATCGTAAAACTAAAAAAAATTTCGAAGAATGGACATTTCGAGAAATTGCCTCATTTGATCATGCGCATAGATTCTTTTTCATTTACGAGGAAATATTTATATTATTTTCAAGGTCAATTTATTTTGTTTTCTTAAGAGGTGGATTAGAGACATACAAATTAGATGTAGTCTCCTGATTGCAACGCATATATGCAGCAAATAACAGCCAGTATTCACTTAAATTGTGTAAAATAAATAAATTAAATCTATTATATTATATATATTTCTCAAATAGATAACATACAAATAAATAAATAATAAATAACATACAAATTTAGGTAATTGTAGAAATAAATATTTTATTGAGTCTTATATAATTTTCAAAATATAATGATCATTGTACGGAACATAGGATGAGCAATAATTTTATTAGATTACAAGTCCTGCAACATTGTGTGTTGCAACCAACTCCAACTACGTGACTGTTACTATATTTCGATTTTGAATATGCAATTTTCTGCAATAATTTTATATATATATATATACACAAGGACGAACGTTACATCTATTTTATCATGATCTAAACTTTATTATTATCATTATTAAAGATCATTAATTTTAATGTTTCATTTCTATTATATACAAATTGTTTGTTTTCAGAAATTTTCTAAATTATATATTGAGCCGACAACCCTCCTTCACCACCCAAGTGAGCTCAATTATTATTAGTTCTTTTTATTAATTAAAAAAAAACAATAAATATATATATATATATTAAAATAATTAATTATTGTTATTACTAAAGTATATAGGTGTGACAGAATAATAAAAACCATAGTTTTAGGGGCTAGCAAATTATTGTTCAGGCATAATGCCAAATTGTCTGCGCACAGTGTGTGATCTAATTCTAGATTTGCTACTTGTATTTGTAAATCACCTTTCCGTACGATGAACTAAATATTATATACATTTAATTTCCTCATCATATTTCCACCTCAATATTTATTAAGTTATTTGTTAAACATGTCTTGAACTTACCAATAGTTTTATATCCGTCACCTTTAGCAGTATTTAATAACTTTTTCCATTATTAGTATTCCCTAATAGTAGGCGTGTGATATAAAATAATTTTAAAGTGTATCCATTCTTTGCCATTGTCTACAATTTAAAAATAACCTGGTGTGAAAAAACTCTTACGCCACTTCACTTATAGCACTTAAATGAAATTAAGAAAACTGTCGAATTCCCTTCATATCGAAAATTTGCACACCAGGTTACTGCACCAAAAATATATAGCGGTGGTGGTAATGAGATAATATGTTGGTCCTCTTACAAAAGCCAAGTAGGATATTGATAACAATTTAATCCAGAAGACAACAACGCTTTCATTAAATTCGAATAACATTGAAATTAAACGTCTTAGATTCCCCCTCAAATCCTCATAAAAATAAAAATGTTTCCAGAAAAGTCTTTCAAATAAAGGTTTACATTTATCTTATGCTGCAAATTTCAAGATAATATTAAATCGTTGTAGCCATTTCAAGGAATTTTTTTTTTTTTGAAGCGGGGGGGGCAACTCTCTGCGACCTTTATCCGGTCTATTGTGCAGCACCCTAACACATGTCCATTTTGAACATCCGTTCTACAATACCTCCATCAGTCTGAGATCCCTAAGGAACCCCAGTATACTGACGGGCTCTAAAGAGGGTATGTCCCGCTCCTCCACCTGGTTGCTGCCCAGGTTCCTGAACCTTCTCTGAGTGGCAGCCTCGCAGTCTGTTAGGAGGTGTAGTGGAGTTTCCTCCAGTTCCCCACAGAATCTGCATAAGCTGTCACTTTCCAAACCAGCTTCACCAGGACACCTGGTCTAAGTCGGCAATGCCCCGTGAGGAAACCTGCAAGACCGCGGAGCTTGTTCTTGCTCAATCCAATGCAGGCCTCCGACCTCCGTTGGTTATAATTTCCCAAGCAGATCTTGGTCTGCCGCAAACCGGGGAGGGATTACCAGAGTTGAGATCTCCTCCTTCCTAAGTTCCTCCAACAGAAACTGGTCGCTAATCCCATAAATAGGTTCCGGCCCCAGAAGTGGGGTCATAGCGCCTATCTTGGCCAGGGCGTCGGCCATCTCGTTCCCTTCAATGCCAACATACCCCGACACCCTCCAAAGTGCAACTTTGTTCCTCCTGCTTAGATCGTTAAGTTTATCTAGGCATTCCCAAACCATTTTAGAGTTAATAACTGGTGCACGCAAAGCTCTAATGGCTGCTTGACTATCGGAAAGGATAACAATCTCCTGGTTCCTATATCGCCTATCGAGGTTAAGTTGTACACATCTTCCGATAGCGTGTATCTCCGCCTGGAAGATGCTGGGAAAATACCAAATTTCAAGAAAATACCAAAACGCTCAACAAAAAAAACCTATTCTGTGAAGTCTCACTTCAGATTAACCGATTTTCTTCAAAGGAAATCTTAACATTAATGCCCCCGCCCTCTCAGAACTCCCAAAATAATAACCTTTTTTTTTCTGGAAAATGAGGCGTTTATATGTTTAGATAATATTCGAAGTTTAAAGAAAATCGCTGGAGGCGTTTCCCAGATACGATAAAATGAAAAAAAAAATCAGAAAATTCGTACTTCCGTTTGTTGTATTTTGACCAAAACCATATTGTAGGTTGCGGTGATAGTACCCAAGCGGAATATTAAGTTTGAGCTATCTGCTACTTTTCTTTTTTGAAATACTTTTTCAAACGCTGAGATTTTTTTGATATCCCCCTGAGTACAAAAGAAATATTTTTTTGCGAATGGTCTATCTATGTGAATGTTTGTACGTGTGTGTGTGATTTGTGAACAAATTAACTTATTAAACGAAAAATCGCAGTTAAGGTACCACCAACAAATCAGGAAACTGGAATGTATCTCTATAGAATAGGCTTTTTATTTGTGTAATTTTCTCGTGTTCTATGTGTTCCTTTTTAACGTTGCAATAGTTAACTTATGGATCCAAAATGGCCTGCGGAATTGGAGCCGGAATATATGGATTAACCCAAAGGTACTCATTGAGATGCCTCTTGGTGTATACTCCACGGTATTCCAGGCTGAATTTTATGCTATAGAGGTGTGTGCTGAGGAGAATGTGATGGATGCAAGAAACATATAAATATATTAAATTATAAGAGAAATCAAAATTAAGAAAAAATGCAAGCTCGCTCGCAAAAAAGGTACACGCAGGTATAAGAGAATAGTTATGGAAGAGTTAATTAACTTTTATGCCATTGTACTGCCCCCTTCTTCTCACAGGGGAGGCACTAAACGGACAAAAGAGAAGATTATATCAAGACAGACTTGTTCTAAAAATCAAGGTGGAAACATCAGAGCTATACCAGTATTAAGTTATAAGAAATTATTATAAGCTTTTGTGATATTCAAAGTACTTAATTTCTCTTGAAGATAATATATTTAATTTAATCTACCAGTGTGTTCTTAATTATTCTTATACTTTTATCTCAAACAAACATACAAGCCCTTTCAGGAAAACGCTCGTGCTACTTACTACAAACACACATCACACCATTACATCACAAGAACTTACGTATGGGCCCTAGGAATAGGGAGATATGCATCTTCTCGGACAGCCAGGCAGCACTGAAGGCTCTTCTGGCATTCAGAATTACTTCTTCTTTAGTCAGGGAGTGTTCCCTGGAGGCGCTTTCTCGGCACAATAAAGTGCGGCTGGTATGGGTGCCGGGACACAAGGGGATAAAAGGAAATGGACTAGCCGACCAACTGGCCAGGAATGGAGCGAACAGCCCTTTCTGGGGATAGCCAAAAGTATGGAGAGAGCGTCTCTGAGAGAATGGATTCGGAGAGAACATAATCGTCACTGGAGGCTAAGTAGTGGAGCAAAACACGGCAAAATGGTTATGTCAAGCTGTGTAAAAGAAGAACCAGAGAGACCCTAGCTGCTAAGCAGGTATCAGATTTGTCTGATAACGGGCCTGTTTACAAGGCACTTAGGTTCAAGAAACATCTGCATAAGGTGGGATTATTTAATTCGAAACCTTTGTGTAGACTGTGTCAGGAGGAGGAGGAGACGGCCTCTCGCCCACTGTTTGATGGCGTCGTAATCGGCAGACTGAGGTACGAAATCTTCGGCAAGTTGAGACCGGAGGAAATCGTACTTCAAGAAGGACTGGTGGGGAAGGTCCTAGGCCTCATGAAGAGGGAAGGATTCCTTTACTAGATATTAAGGGGTTGGCACAATAAGCCTCAATGGGTAGGCTGCAGTGCCTGGGTTCTATTCTTCTTCTGTCACTATTCTTGAAACATTTTTCGGAAAAAATGAATTTTTAGGATTCTGAGGAAATTTACATAATAATTCAAATCTGGGATTTTATCCGTCGTAGCTTGCTATCTGAATTTCCTGGTTTCGATTTCTCGGATTTTATTGATCATCAGAATAAGGCTATTGTGATGGATGCAAGAAATTCTCTTGATTTCTTTATATTAAAAATATTAGTAAAGGCAAGAATTTGCACTTTGGCTGGAAAAAGATAAAATCCCAGGAACAAGACACCGTTACAAGAGAGGTCAGAGAACTCGGTCACTCCTTGTCTTTTAACCCCTTCTAGAAATTAAATATAAAAGGCAGGTTTTAACTACCAAGAAGAGCATTATTTCATGAATCGTCTTACAGAATTCATCCAGTATTCATTTGAGTTTAAATCAATCTAGCTAAATATTTGATTGCAAGAATTCCTGTATATTTATAAGCTTTTTACATTTATTACAATTAACTTGTAGTTGTTAATGTAAGTGAATATATTTATTGTTAACAATGGTGACTTCTTCATTATATCTTAATAATTCTCTCTTCTCTAAAACATATATGTACACACATAAGCCCTTTCAATATCGCTCACGCTACCACATTACACTACAAACTACACTCAACCAATATTACACTATCAAGTTGGTGTATAAAGTTCACTTCAACTTAATATTTCTGAATCACTTGTGAATCAACAAATATAGTGCGTAACAGAAACATTAAATTAAAGTCAACTCTCTTAATCAACAAGTGTGGTGCGTAACAGAAACATGAAGTCAACTTTCTTCTCGAACTTGATAGCCTTACTCTGGCTCTGACGATGGATGAAAATCCAAAAGCCATCAGGAACTTGAGAAATTCCCATGCTATGACGGATAAAATCCCAGGTGTTTATCCAGCATTTCGTATCCATCCACATATAAATAATTCAAATATTATTTAATTTTGTTTAATATTACTGGACCACAATATAAACACATTCAAGTGACTACCTACCGTGGGTATTAATGAATATGTATCTACCACCATTTCTAAATTAGGGCGACTATGAAGTAAAAATTTATAAATGTAAAGAAAATGTATTAATTTTAGAAATGGATTTACGGCAGTAACAGAAAAAGTCGTCTGTAGGATTTACATTACATTTTTTGTCTGCAATCTGTTTTTTTATATTTTCGATGCTCAGTTCCATGCACTTTAAAATCTTTTAACATTTTTTTCCCAATAACAAGAGTTTTCTGAAATTAAAATAATTTAAAACTGGTTGTTGTTCTGAAAATTGCCAATTAATTTCTAACCTCTTTATATGCACCAAACTTAGGATTCTTCAAACACAATGTAAATTAGAGAACCTGAACATTTTTAAAGTAAGTTGTTAAAGAATAAAAAAAACAAAAAAAAATTTTAGAAAACGTAATTGATCTTAGAGAATGTAATATATTAGTGATTAGTTGATCGGTACTTAACATTGTATTAGTCATGCGTTGTGAAAAAATCAAGTGTTTGCTGCAATTAAGTTTAAAAAAATCTTGGAACATTGCCAGAACATTGTGTAGCCAGCAGGCAGCTAGCATGTATGGCTCACCTAGAGAACTCCGATGTTGTTACATGCATCTCGTACTAAATTTAGTAGAAATGCACTCTTTAAAATCCTTACTTTATTTACTAGTAAAAATCCCGTGGATTTTATCCAGTTCAAACTATTAGTTTAATTGTTTCATGTGTTGGACTTTTGCAAGATGTATATTAGTTTTAAAATAATGACTGGGGTACCTTTTTTTTTTTTTTTTTTTGAAGGGATAGCCAATGCACAGCGACCCGTTTCGATCTATTATGCTATGCCCCCTGGGTGCCGCTGGCTATTGCCCACAGCATCCGAACAGATGTCCTTCTCTGAACATCCGTTCTACAAAATCTCCATCAGGTTAAGATCCCTGAGGAATCCCAATACCCTGACGGGCTCTAGAGAAGGTATATCCTCCTCCTCCACCTGGCAATTACCCAGGTTCTTGAATCTTCTCTGAGTGGCAGCCTCGCAGTCTTCTGTTAGGAGATGTAGTGGAGTTTCCTCCAGCTCCCCACAGAATCTGCATGAGCTGTCACTTTCCAAACCCAGCTTCACCAGGTGTCCTCTAAGTTGGCAATGCCCCGTAAGAACGCGGAGCTTCTTCTTGCTCAATCCAATGCAGGCCTCCGATATCCATTGGTTATAATTTCCCAAGCAGATCTTGGCCTGCCACAAACCGGGGTTGAGATCTCCTCGTCTCCTCCTCCTTCCTAAGTTCCTCCAACAGAAACTGGTCGCTGACCACCACAAAAAAGGTTCCGGCTCTAGGAGCGGGGTCCTCCTAGCGCCTAACTTGGCCAGGGCGTCGGCCATCTCATTCCCTTCAATGCCAACATGCCCCAGCACCGGGGTACCTTAAAGGTATAAATATTGCTGTTAAGATTTTGCCGTTCACCTTTAATATCTTTCAGTTCAGTGTTTCTCAGCTTAATATGAGCGTATTTTATTTACTGACTATAGGAACAGTGATTCAAAACGTCACTAATATAATAAATAAAAAAAGAAATCTTCTCTCTTTGTTCTTAAAATTGGAAATCTTGGCCCAGCAGCCTGTAAAGGGCCAAAGTGGCCAGAGTCACTCACTACGGTAGGCGTTCCTAGTTCCTCGCTACAGTTGTAGCTAGGATTAATCATGATGTCTGCTTATTATTTTCTCTTACTCCTAGTAAGAGCAAGTATTGTGTAATCGTGTCAAATTTTTTATTTTAATCAAATTATTTCTTAGTGCTGAAAGTTAATTTAATACCAGTATTCGTTTGGATCATGAACAAAAACAAATAATTTGAATCCAAATAATTCGAGTGATTCGAATTAGATAGTCATGAAAGAACAGAAATATTGTTGAAGAAGCAATATATTAAAAGAATTTGAAGTTGTAAAAATTGAAGCATTACGGATGTTATGAAACAAACCAAAGAATAATTTGTTTTTCTTCGCATCTTGCTGTAGTAGTTTATTGAACACTGTCGCCAGAGTTTCAGATATGTGGTTCATTATTATTATTATTTAGTGTTTCAATTTGACCTAAAAGATCTGTTGTGCTTCTAGAAGCCTTCTTAGTGCACTGCCTGCCTCCAAGCAGTGTTCTGTAGCTATCACCGGGTAGTAAGTAAGCTGATGAGACTTCTAGGAAGAAAAAATGTAAGTGCTGGATTCTAAGCCGGTATCTCCACGTGGTAGCCCGGCGTGCTACAACTGAGCTAATCCCTTTACTTAACGCTTAATCACCAATTTTAACTTTTTGTAGACAGAACTTCATTGATTACAAAATTTTTTTTTGTTTTATTTTTTCCGACATAATGCATTTTTACACCGGAGATACAACTTTTGAAGTGTGTGTGTGTTTTATTTTTTTTTTATTTTTTTTTTTTTTTACAAAATATCTCAAAAATCGTAGGAAGCTTAGACTTGCCACCACATTTTATTCAAATTTAAATTATCTATCACATAATGCCTATCACTTTTTAAGCTAAAATATCATTTCAATGGAGTTTATGATTCTATCACCTATGTAATATTAAGATACATTAGAAAGATTGGTAGAATTCCTTCCTAGAACTAAAAAGGCTACAATAATTTTCTTATGCTTGGAAAATGTTATTTACGCAGGATATAAAAAGCGTAGCACTTTGTTTTGCGGAAATATTGGTTTAGGGTGTCCTGAGGAACCTGTGACGTAAAAATTCCAAATATTAAGTAGGTTTGTTCATTGTCACTGGCGCTCTGTAATTACTTCAACTTAATACCTGTTTTCGGTAGATTCTTATACCCCCAGCCACCTATATACTCGTATTTCTGTTTGTGAGCAATTGAGTGAGTAAAAATTTCAAAATTTATTTATAAATTGGTCACTTTTATACTTGGACTAATAGGAAAGTCGTATGAGTTTTTTCACAACAGATAATTATTTTATTTTTGAAAGGCTTAATTCTAATTTTTAATTTTACTTCATTGTAATGTAGTTTAAATAGTAATATATTAATTTTTTTAATTTTATACGTATTCTCATAATTTTGTTTATTAGGAGTTACCTACCTAATGGAATAAATTGTATTTCAAACAAGATGAAACCTAATAAATGAAAGAAAGATACTAGTCCGACTTCTTTTTAAAGTAATAGTACATTTATATAGTTATAATACAAATTGATTGAACACATTCATTTAGGTTTGGAAGTAGAAAATGGTCCTAAATACTAGCTTAAAGAGACTATAGTCGGCACTATTTGGAATTACTCCTCCCATAATTGTTTAGGAATTCATCATCAGAATAAGGTCATCAAGTTTTCAAAAAAAAAATAAGGCTATTTTTTTTTAGACGCTTTCGAATTTAACTCCTTCTATAATTAGTTTGGAATTACTCCTCCTAATACTATACGAGGATTATTCAATAAATAACGAGACAAATCGCTTTAGTTCAGAAACGGTTTGTTTATTCAATACAATAGTTTCAGTGCATCAAGTTGGCATCCTTGTACTTAGTTTCTCATCAGCTGTTCGAGAGTATTTGGTAAGCATAACCTCAAATGTATTCAGTTAACAATGGCGAGCACGCTCGAGATTTTTAGTTGCAGAGGGTATCATAAGGTAGTGAAATCCACGAATGAATGTTGAAAGTATACGGGAATACTTGTTTGAACCGTTCGAAAGTTTACAAATGGGTAGAACAGTTTAAAATTCTGTGACGAACAACGAAGTGGACGACTGGTTGAAGTTGCAACTTCCTCCCTCGAATCTCGCATTAACGCGTTAATTCAGGACAACAGGCGTATTACTGTTGAACTGATAGCTGAAGAAGTGCACGCCAGTGTTGGAACATTATTTAGAATAAGCTGCAGTACAAGAAAACTTGTGCGAGATGGGTTCTAAGACAACTTGCGGACGCCCAACATAGAAAGTGTGGTGGGAGATCCTTCCACATCCTCCCTACAGCCTCGACTTTGCCCCATCTAGACTTCCATTTGTTTGGACCCTTTAAAGAAGCTCTACGTGGAAGAAATTAAGCTCCAATGAAGAAATTAAAAATCAGGTGCAAATATGGCTTCGAGATCAACTCAAAGAATTTTATGCCAGAGGCATACGCAAATTAGAAGAACGATGGGATGTTGAAAAGTAGCCAAAATTTTTTTGTATTGATTAAATAAATAGTTTTTGAGCTACAGCGATTTGTCTCGTTAATTGTCGACCCTCGTACAATAAGGTTTTGGTCTTCAATTACTCCTCGTAGTTCTTCAAACTTTGAATATCTATTAAATGTTTTGTTAGCCTTTATAGATAGATAAGTCTTTATTGATACATAATAATACACTCTTACATAATGATCTAAAATATTACAGTATATAAAGACAAACTCAATGGCCGAGGCCGTCTGAGGAGTCTATTCTATTTTCAACCTATACTAGCAAACACAAGAAAAAAACCTTCCAATTAAAGTACAATAACAACTTATCCTGTATAGAATAATAATTAAGTCCTCAGTTTGGTCGATGTAGAAAATTAAATTAAAATTTAAAACAAATGTAAAAGAAATAAATAAATACAAAATAAGATAAAAACTAAAAATTAAAAACGTACAAAATAAAAGTCGTTCTCTTGACAATTATACTACGTAATGTATTCACATCATATAATAATTTTAATATTACCAATTACAACAAAAGATTATTTTGTATTATTAATTAATATTTCTAATAACAGCAAAAATAATTAATAATTAATAATTTAATTTATAATAATACAAATAAAATAAATAAATCATATGCCCTGGAGACATTTGGTTCTAATGTCGAGTGCCCCTTTACAGTAACTTATTAGCAACTTCCAATTGCTGCCATTCAATAGATCCAGCATGTAAACTGTATCTATTTTTTTCTTTTTTAAACAATTTTAGTTTTAACTCCCTGTACTTACTACATACAACTAGAAAATGGTGTAGATCTTCTTTTTCATGCAGATTACATATTTTACAGTAACCATTTTCATCTTCATTAACAGAGAACGGTGCGCAGCCCAGTTGCAACAATTCCCCCTTTAACCTTAATTATCAGTTTAACACTTGACAACGGCAAGTCACTATAAAGGTAATTTTCCACCATATTGTAGCATAATTCCTTTCCCAACAAATATCTGCCCGAGTTTTTAATGTCCTCTAAATATTTCGCCTTATAATGCTCGGCAACTGCATCTCTAATTATCCGTAATTTACTGTCCCACACCTGCACATTTTGCACGTTTAATGAATCTCCCAAATTGAATTTTGAAATGCAGTCATTTATTTCACGGAACCAGTAAATGTCGCGTTTAATAATCTCCATCGCAATTATTTTAGGCAGCCTTGTTAGCCTTTATATAACATATAAATAAATTAATGTGGTGCAGAACTATACATTAGACTAGTTATTTTTCTGAACTTAAAATGCTAGCTCAATGTGTCTAATTGTATACATCATGTAGGGGTAGTGAACCCCCACCACTCATCCACACTAGCGAGTGAACCCCCACCACGCATCAGAGAGAAAGAGCCCCTCTCGAGAGAGAGGAGAGAGGGCCAGTTGGATATATATACGAGAGACAGAGTCAAAAAGAGATATTCTGTTCACAGTCTCACACTTGAATTGTACACATCGTTTAGCCACGTCAGTCAGTCTGTTCAGTTCTTGTAGTGTAAAGTATACAGTCCTTGGCAGTCAGTCATATACGTA
>JAAEAF010010418.1:0-34027 GCA_011037195.1 Triatoma infestans
GGGAGGAGTGGGGTTATAGCTTCCTCTAAAGTGGTATCACAGTTGATTATACAATCTATCATCCAAACAAAATTAATTAGAAATAAATAGATGGCCAAAATTCCAAGTTTTAAGAAAATTAGTAAACCGGAAGTGCGCTTATATTGAACAGCTTTTTTCAGTTTTCGACGAATTTCGTTATATTTGGTACACAAACTGTAACATTTGTCAATTATAATTTTGAGAACAGGAGTAAGAGAAAGTTGTGTGAATGTTTCACACCAGATTTTTTTACTAGGATTGCCTGAGATGTCGGTCCAAGTTCTATCGTTGAGAATTTGCTTTTAGAAGCTGGAGAGAGTATTCCATAAGTTAGGATAAAATATGCTCTGGAGTCTGCATGGTCATACTGTTACAGAAACTGGCGGAGATTGCATTATTTTGAGTTTATTATTTTAAAGTAGATATCAACAACAACAACAAAAATTAGAAATTAACTGCTTTATATATATAGATAACTGCAATTCAAGCACTTTGAGGATGGCCAGCTTAATACTTCATTATTAATTTTTTTTCCTAATTGACGTTTGAATTTACATGATAACAAAAGTTTTAATGAAATAGCATTATTTATTTATTTAATTATTCAATAGAAGTAGTTCAGACTAGGCTTGTTTACACACAAAAAAAAAATCTGGTGTGAAACACTCACACAACTTTCTCTTATACCAGTTTTCAAAATTATAATTGATAAATTTTATAGTTTGTACACCATTTAATGAAATTCGTCGAAAACTGAAAAAAAAAAACTGTCCAGTAAAAGCGCACTTCCGGTATACTAATTTTCTTGAAATCCGGAATTTTGGCCATCTATTTTTTATTTCTAATTAATTTTCAATGGATGATAGAATTGTATGATCAACTATGATACATATTCAAAAAAAACATAACCCCCACCACTCCCCTAAAAGTGCCCTTAAATGAATTTTTCCAGAGAAATGTTTTAAAAAGTTGTAGACCTTTGTATGTTAAGTTTATATACAAACATTAATTTAAGAAAATCTTCGGAGCTATGTTTGAAAAAATCGCGAAAAAGTGAAAAACAAAAACTTTTAGTAAAGTGGTATATTAAACGCACGTCTGGTTATCCGATTTTTTTTCAAACTCGGAATTTCCACGATACATTT
This sequence comes from Triatoma infestans, assembly GCA_011037195.1. Classification (NCBI taxonomy): domain Eukaryota; kingdom Metazoa; phylum Arthropoda; class Insecta; order Hemiptera; family Reduviidae; genus Triatoma; species Triatoma infestans. The sequence goes on from JAAEAF010010418.1 coordinate 1,167, forward strand.
AATTCTAATTAACATTATTTAGATGATAGAATTGTCTAATAAACTGAAATAGCACTTTAGTTGAAAATCTAACCCCACCCCTCCCCTAAAAGTAAAGTGGTACTTCCGGTTGAGGAATTTTGAAAGGTAACGTACTGTCAGACCCACATGGTGATATCAAAACGGAATATCAAGTTTCAAATTTCTATGGTTTTTCTTTTTTAAGACTCAGAAAACCTCAAAACAGATATTTCCGGTGAAAACCCGATATCGAAAATTTGACACGATTACAATACTACGTCTTACTAGGAGTAAGAGAAAGTAATAATTGTTGCTAGCTAATAATGTGTTCACACAAACAATGTGTGAAATTCAAATTGGATTAACGTGTGGGTTAATCAGCTCAAGTGGTTTAAGAATGAAACAGAACATTTTTTCGGGCGCTAGTAACCATTGTTACGCAAAAAAAAAAAAAATGAAAGCGAATCAGTGAAAAGTAAAGCATTAAATGAATTGGGGTTCAATTTATTTTTGGTTACTACACTTTTAGTATAATTGGTAGTTGTTTTTTTGTTAATTTAAGACGGGTGTAGTGGAAGGACGAACTCGAAAAATAATAGTTTAAAGTTTAGAATATTTTATAGTATCCAAAATTGTATTTTTGTTAGTATTTTATAATTATCTTAGTGCTGTGAATTTACCTTCAAAAAGAGTGTATTGTAGAGCCAGTTATATTAAATCTAGGTCATTGCTATTAGGAAAACAAAGGCACAAAAATCCGTTAATATAATACAATGCGACTTGGCCAACTGTTTTTTGTTAGAGAGCATTCCTTAGAACAGTCTCACTTCTGCTTTCAAACAATAAAGTGGTATTCTGCTTCCAAAGCCAGAACAGAACACTTCAGGAATCGTTCTCTTAGTATCAGTGCCAGTTTCACAATATATTAATTAAGTTTATAATCATCCAACGTTGTAGTTATGATTTTAACAGAATATAATTATTTATAAAACAGTGGTGACTTTTTAATTATTCTTATTACTTCTATCTCCAACATACTTACAAGCCCCTTTATACAAAATCGCTCGTGCTACACACCACTACTACAAACACATCATCATACCAATACATTACACGCGTCAACAACATTGGGTTACTGGTGCCCGATTTCTTCTCATTGCATTGTCAGCTTCCGGATAGTGTTCTTTCGTTACAGTGTAATAATTCTCTCGAATAGCTCACTACCTCTATCCATCACAGTGATCTGTAGAGACTCCTAGAAATAGAAAATATAAGGGCAACATTGTTGGACTCGAATCCAAAACTTCCGAGAATGAGTCCATCGCGCTACTTGCTGGCCTTCAGAAAAATGAGAATCGTAATTCCATTTTGATATGGCGATATTACTTTTTAAACGGTAAATACTTGTTTTTATATTCTACACCTTTTGCATCCTTCACTTCAGATCATCTGATACAACAATGCACAACGATATACGCACACACACACATAAAACAGATAGAAGTACTTTCACCCAAAACCCTCTATTTCCCTTGGGAGTGCTCACGCTTCGTGGCACACAATTGAAAAACAAAAGAGAGATATGCAAGACACTTTTTTTATTTTTTTTTTTATTTTGTACACACTCGGAAACACAACAAAAACGTGAAGGTATGGTTGTGGTACGCTTTGGGTTGTGTGTATGGAAAGGTAAGAACCCACCTGATCCCCTAAAAGAAAAACCTATCTATTGAAACACATTTCGTGCCACTTCTTCTTCACCACTTGAATCTTCCTACATATACACCATAGCTACATCTCGCGTCGTCTACTATACATTCACCAGAATAAACTCACAAACATTCTGACACATATTATGTGTCTATAAACCGAACAATCATATTCAATGTGCTTTGCCGTTTCAGTTTCAATCTATATTTATTATGATATTAGTAAAAGATGATAAATATTAGCTCATTTAAGAATACTGACAACCTCTATTAAAAACCAATGAATTTCTAAATGTATTAAATTAAAGTATTTAAAAAAAGAAATTATGATGTAATAGAATCCGAAGAGAGGGATTTAAAACAGAGAGAGAGAGAGAGACACGAAATTGAGAGTATCACTCACTACTTAGGCCAGACTAGAGTGGGAGACTCTGTTTAAATACAGCTGCGTTAGCCATACAGAGAAGAGTCTTTTAACAGTTTATACAGCAGTTGCAACGCTTCAACAACCTTTCTCATTACTCACTCTAAATCTGTCAGTACCATTTTATATATTACGTGTAAAGTCCAGACAGTCTCTTTACACTTTCTCATTATAGAGTGTTCACCATTACTACCAGTTTATTTATCTTTCAAACCCAATTCTCTCCCTTCTCATACCCATTATAGTGACAAAAAATTACAATTGATTACGAACGGATTAACATCCATCTAGTGAGTCTGACCTGCCTGGTCTTTGATAGTGCGCAGCCTACTTCCCCTTAAGGAACCCCAGGACATATGTCGCAAATTCACGTAATCCAATCATCACTTTAATGATCGACCTCCACTTTTTTTAATTTCTTCCTTGAGAATTTATTATCCTTTTGTTCACTTAACCTTTTTATCCATTGCAACTAGGGTTATGCCCCCAAAAAAACTTGAACCTGATTTGCGTCCTTTTTTTTTGTGTAAAGAGAAATCTGCACTTGATTTCTTCTTAATTTTCATAACCTTCCATCTAGGATAAATCTTCATAATACTTCTCTTCTTTTAAAACAATAAGATTATGCACATTTCTCTTTGACATGCTCCACGATTCGGCCCCACAAGTAAGTATTTTATATGAGAGGACAATTTTACAAGATAACCTTTTAGATCGGGTCAACAACTTGCTCTTAAAATACTTCAAATATAGAAAAAAACATGATTACATTAACTGCTATTACAGGTTTTCTTATTTCTTAGCTAACGCCACCGCTAGATTTTTTTTTTTTACTTTAGACATAAGGTTACTGAATCACATGATCTATAATGATTCTCTTATCTCAATCTGGATAATTTAGTTGAATGAATTTCTGTAGTATCTGGCATATAATACATCTTGCCCTTATAATTTATTCATGCTTCTTGTAGAAAAACTGGGTTATGTGGATTGCTTGGGGCGGTACCGGGTGCAATTGCTGGTCTAGATTTATTAAGTATATCAAATAAATAATAGGTTTTTAGAAGGAGAGAAATTAGCGAGGAAGGGTTTTTTGAGAAATAAGCTAGAATGAATGCTGAACTCTGTAGAATAAAATAGAAACAACAAAACTGCCAGGACTTTACACGTAAATAGAAATTAGGTAGCGAGAGATTTAGACTTAGTAAAGAGAAATGTAGTAGTTGGTTGCTGACGCGTTTTAACTGCTATATGAACTGTTTAAAGACTGTCCCTTGTAGGGTTTGCGCAGCTGTAGAGAGTCTCCCACTCTAGCCTGTCCTAAGTAGCGATTTAGATTCTCAGTTTTGTGTCTTTCTCTCTGCTTTGGATCCCTCTCATATTACCAATATGAATAATTTATATTACAATGTATTTGTTAACCAATCCATCCACATCAAGTGATTGTACTTCGACATAGAAAAATAGAGTATACCTGAAAGAAATAGGGTTAATCTATTTATACAAGATAGATTTATTTTTTCTTTTTTAATAAATTCAATTTTATAGAATACGAATTGCTCCATTTTTATTCATAATACGTATTTGAAAAAGCTAAATAGCACTAACAAAAAAATTAAATAAAATGTTATAAAAGAAACAAAATTAAATTTAGAAGAAGTAAGAAAAATAGAAAATAAAGTCCGGAGATTAAAACCATTGGCGCGATCCCTCCATTAAACGAATGAATTCTGTTTAGCATTCAAACGAGAGGTTAGTATAGTTGGTAAAGTCAATAGTTAAAGTGAGTGAAAGTTAACTTTACTTTCCCGCACATAGCATTCACATACAAACACAAACACACATACATACACACAAATTTATATATACATATATATATATATATATATATATCTCCTACGGTATTTCCTACACGACTACTGAGTACAGTCAACAATTGATGTACAATTTTTGCCCTTTTACTGGTACTGATCTCTGGTGTCTATATATATATATATACAGACACACACACACACACACACACACAGCACACACACACACACCACACCACCTATGTACAACTTTAATACATAGTTACCATTTTCTCGCCTCACTTAAACTAATTGTTTTAGACTGGAGAATTAATTTAATTTGGGTCATTTGATAATGTTTTTTTTTTTTTTTTCTATTTTTATTATACTTATTCTTACTATTATTTGACAAGAACTGTATTTAAAATCTCATTTGGTGATAAATAGTTTGGGTGAATTTGGTATAATTATATGCTGATTATTTATTTAATTACATTTTTCTAATGAACGAAACATATTATCAATAATTCAGGGAAAACCAATGATGTCAATATATCATTGTAAAATTTATCTCTTCCCCCTCCTTCCTAACAGATAAGCACTTACTCAAAATAGATATTTAAACAGAAATTACAAACAAAAAAATCAGTCTGGTTATGAAACACCCAAAGTACTTTTTCTTGCTGCCATTAATAACCTAGTTATAATTGACTTTAATATTCTTATTATTTAACTTAAAAATTTGTTGACTGTTGATTAATTATGTTATGAAGAAATTTGGTGAGGATCGGTCAAGAAAAAAAAAAAACAATTATGCCAACATTTCGTCAGGGTTTCCTGTCTTTATCAAAGCTTTAATATATAGAAAGTCATGAAGATGTGGAGAAAAAATTTTTAAACTTAAACATTTGTTACATCGCAGAAATATAAAAAGGAAAATTAAAATTTACTAGTGACGTGTCCTAAATCATCTACAGAAATGAAAGTTAGGTTGAATAGGCAAAGAAGTGAAAGTGATTTGAGGAAATTTTTAGGGATGGGCTTGGTGAAAGGGAATTCTAAAAAGTCATGCGTTGTGAAAAAAACCGTTATACAGTGCGGACAAATTATTGGTATCATTACAAAAAATAACAGCATTATTTCTTTTTTTTTCTGTTGGTTTCTTTTGCTAGTATTTTTGTTTTAGAAAAATCAAATCCCTTCCACTTCTTTGCCTATTCCCCACCCAACTTTCATTTCTGTAGATGATTTAATACAAGACACTAGAAACTTTGAATTTTCCTTTTTATGTTTCTACGATGTAACAAATGTTTAAGTTTAAAAAATTCTTTCTCCACATCTTCTCGACTTTGTATATATTAAAGCCTTGATAAAGACCTGAAACTCTGTCTGAGACGTTGGCATAATTGAATGTTTTTTTTTTTTCTTGAACGATCCTCACCAGATTTTTCTTCATAACATAATTCTTATTATATCTTTAATGTTGGAATTTTTCTGAACTTTCAATGACGTCAATATTATAAAAATTCGTGAACTAGGAAACTGAAACAACCCAACAATTTCAAAGAAAGTTTGGAACCTTCTTGTTCCCCCAAGACTCCTTCTAAAAACTATTTTGAAAAAATAATGAGTTGTTTATACGACGGCAATGTGCCACATAAACATCTCATTATTATTTCAAGGCCTGATGATTTTCTGAAAAACCGTTTACAAAAATGTTTCAAATAAAATTAATAGATGATGATTTGCATACCATGATTAATGAAACTCCTTAGATACAATTATATAAAGAAAATCACAAGCTACTACTTAAAAAAAACAACAAAAAAACAAAAAAAGAAAAACGAAATTTCTGAGTAAAATATTCAAATAAATAAAAAAAATGAAGAAAAATTGTTGCAGCTACGATTGTTATGAACAATGCAAAAAAAAAACAAAAAAAAAAAACGGAAAATACATTCAATAAAATGGTAGATTAAGGGATTTTTGAATAAAATGCGTCTTCTGCTAACAACTAAACAAAATATCAAGTGTAAGCATTTTCAATATTTCGGTTTTTGAGAGATATGTTAACCACCTCCTACTGCCACATACAGACCAATTTCTGCAAAACAACTGTTTCATATTTAGTGGTTCTTAAACGTATATCCGGTAAGAACACAATTTAAACCACAAAAAAAAAATAATTGAAAAATTACGTCCGTTATCCTTTTTCTTACGGTTAAAAAAATTTGATATGTTTCCCAAATGACTTTATCTTATTGCAGTTCAAAAGTTTTAATTGTAAAAAAAAAAATTAAAAAAAAAATCTGGCGTGAAACACTCACACAACTTTCTCTTACACTAATTAATACAATTTAATCAAGAAATTTTCTTTAAAATTTGCTACGTTACAATGTTTTATTTGGGCTGGCCATAAAAATAGTGGTGGGGATTTTTAATTGTATACCTGAGCGGTCTTATGTGGAACGCTCTATATCAATACCAACAAAGTATCTGCAAATTTAAATATAATATACTAACTGACAGCAAACCCTCAATACCCTTCCCTCTGAAATCAATTTTTTTAGATTTTATTTTTTTTCAAATAAAAGTGATATGTTACAATCTATGCAACAAGCATTACAAGTTTAAACAAAATCGTTGTAACCGTACGTATTTGGTGAAAATTCCAAAATAAACTCAAAAACCTATTCTGTAAAATCGCACTTTTAGTTAAGCGATTATATTCAAATTCGGAATGCTATCACCAATGCTTCTAATGTGTATTAATATTATGTAGATGGTATAATGAGTTTATGAAGGAAAGAAAATGGTTTGGTTTGAATGAACATACTAGAAGTGAAGTTGAACACTGTATAATATGAAAGCGTTACTGACTGCCTGGAATTTACACTAAAATAACAGAGAATGGTTGAGAGGTAAAGAGTAAGAGTAGATGACACGTTGTGGCTGCCGAGTGAACTCTGCTATAAGACTCGTATCTCTCCCGTCGCTGTATTTAAGCAGTTTCTCCCATTCTAGTCCGAGAGAGTGGTCCTGTCATTTTTGTCTCTCTCTCTCTCTCTCTGCTATGGATCCCACTCTTTGGATCCCATTACATCATCGTAATAGGATCCAAAGAGAGGGATCCATAGCAGCAAGAGAGAGGGCGAGAGACAAAAATGACAGGGCCACTCTCTCGTCGCTGTATTTAATAAGCAGTATCTCCCACTCTAGCCCGAAAGAGTGGTCCTGTCATTTTTGTCTTTCTCTTTCTCTGCTATGGATCCGTCTCTTTGGATCCTATTACGGTGGTAAAACCATGTATTTTATTGCACCATGTATTTTGTTGCCTTAGCATAGAGCGACGGTTCCACCAGAATGCCCAAAACTCCAATTTTTCCCGGAAAAAATGTATGAAATAATAGTTATATATATTTAAGTGTGTAAATAGTATACGAAGAATTAAAGAAAATTCTTTGAAGCCGTTTTCAGGAAAATCACAAAACCTGAAAGAAACCATTCAGTAAAGAATGTTGCACTTCAGATTGATGGATTTTGCCGGAAACATTCGTGCCCTTCTCGTGGGTATGTAAATGGAATGTCACATTCGAGCTTCCTGTTAAACTTTGAGATATCCTGTTAAAACACAGATTAATCTCTAAAAACCTTTTTTTTGTCGTTTTCAGGGGCCCCTAAACATATTTCCCCGTGAAAACTCATTTTCAAAAATCTACTACGATCGCAACTAAGAGTAATAGAAAGTAAACAAAACAAAAAAAATTTTTGGAATTGTGTACTAAATTTTAGTTGCCCCAATACGTCTTTTGGGTTGTGAAATTCAAAATTACATTTAAGGCAGAAATGTGGATGCAAGCAGTATTACGTGGATATTATATCAGTTTTAGATCCGATACATGTATACATAAGTACATGAAGAATTTAGTAGGTTGCCAAAGCCAGGATGCCACCTTGGATAAGGACTAAAATGAAGTCCTCCTGGCATTCCATACTTTCCAAACCATTAGTTGAACAAAAATAAGGTGTTGCTAAATCACTGAAGAATAAAAGAACATAAAACAATTAGAAGAATCTGGAATCCATTAAATGGACAAAACTATACTAGACATTGCATGAGAGATGGGATTACATTGTAATTAATTTCAAATTAAAAATGCTAAAAAATTCATTGCTCTTAATTGCATGAAGAATGTAAGGAACAAATTAAAGATAATATAATGTTTTATATATATATATAAAAAATAATATCTCCTGAGATAAATTATTAAAAGAGCGGCAGAAAAAGAAGTATAAGGGGTTGAAAGAGTAAGAAATAATAATGAAGGAACCGGAGAGAAAAGCAATGTAAGAGTCCAATGAGGCGAAACTGTTCCGCACTATTAAGGCAATCTATAGTTTAGGATGGTCTGTGTTGCTCTCTTACTTACTTACAGACAAGAAGACCTAATCTCTTAATGAAATATATATATATATATATATAACTTAAAGGGGGTAACTCTAATTTCACATCATTCACTTGCTAAGCTCTCACCCAAGTCGTTTCTGTTACTGGTTCCCTCCCGGTAATTCAGATAAGCTGCACTCTAATATACGGTTTGCATGTTTGCGTGCCACACTATCTGTTTCGTTAAATGGACAGAGATGGGTTGTGGAAATATGGGCGAGGCAAACTTGTAAAAAAGAAGGAAAAAGAAAAATATATAGGTATGATAAGAAAATAAGTAATAACACGGTTCATCATATTATATAATTGTTTAAGTTCTGAGCACAAACTATTAACCTCTGATCTGGACAGACATTAAAGTGTCACCACTATTATTGTAACCGTTCTAAATTTCATTATTAGTTCTTTGCTTTTATTTGGTTTTTCTACTGGTAAACGTAGATAAGAGATAAAGTTTTATCAGCACGTACTAATATCTGTAATTTCTATCTATACCATACAATTTGAAAGTGTAATACAACGTCGAGTGAAATAAACAACATAAAAGAATGAAGATGATTAATAGAGCAGAGCAAAAATTAAAAAATTAAAATAAATCAAAATTAAAGTAGTTATTTTATTTTACGTGAGATCGCAGCAACTTTCTTGATACACTCGAAGAAATTTGTGGCAACTGAACGAGATTTGTAAAAGATATTTCTCTCGATTTAAATATTACACAACGATTTAAATTTTTTCCACAATGGCTAAAACTATTAAAAATTAGGATATAAAAGCTAGTAAGATTGCAAGGTAAGTGGATAAGGCTAAGATGGAGTTTTCTTAAAGTGGCGGTTACGGCACTTAAGGGCATTCTTTTGGGGTAGAGGGGGTGCCGCAAACAAGAAGGGGTTATAATAAAATGAAATTATTTCATAAAGTCGATTAAATAATTTTATTTTACTTTTCTCTCTTTATATTCACTTACAACGCGCTAGTGCGCAAAAGCAAATCTATGATATTGAACACAAATAATAATAATAATAATAATAATCTGGGGGGGGGGTGAAATGCATTTGCGCACGCCGGGCCGGGCTCCCGGAGACTGCCGGCTAAATCACCCCTCATCTGCTTGGACCTACCGTGGTTTCGCGCTGATTCCAGCACTACATCAGGCTAGGCCTCTGTCCTATCTCCCTAGGGGTTCCTCTTTTCCTGCTCCTCCAGGTCCTGCTTCTTTTTGATAAGAATTCCCCTCACGTATGTCGCGATGTGACGCCAGCTGGTCTCACTGGATAGCATCGTCTTTACCAGCGTGTCTGGAGTCTGCCGTCCTATCACCTCCTCCAGGTCCCACCTCGAACGCTGCCACCGGTCACACGCGAAAAAGGTGTGCGAGGCATCATCTTTACACCCCGGGCAATAGAGGCACTCCTCCTCCTCAGCCTTCCCCATCCTCTTCAGGTACGCCCTGAAGTATCCATGACCGCTCAAGAGTTGGGTGAGATAGAAGTCTACCTCACCGAGCGGCCTTCTTACCCATTCCTCAACTCCCTTAATCAGCTGGCTGTCCATCGACCCCGATGATCGTCCTCCCAGGAAGCCTGCCAATTTCAGTGGGTTCTTAATAATAATAATAATAATAATATTAATAATAATAATAATAATAATAATAATAATAATAATAATAATAGTAATAATAATAATAATGAAAAACAAATAAATAAAATAATAACAAAAAAAACACTAAACCCTACCCGGTAGTAGGACTCCAAATCACTCACTGTCACTAGTTGAAAGTAGATCTCCAGGCCACTGACGTTTTAGACGACGGGTGGGATTGTCTGAGAGGGTTCAAGAGGAGAGATTTCTGGTTGAAGGATTCATATGGTAGGACAAGATTTTATGAATATTTTTTATTAGATGAAGAGACGTCAATAAGAATGGGATATTAAGGTTGTGGATTGTAAGGTTCGAGACAAAGTAGGGAGCCTTACAATGACGCGCAGAACTTTAGATTGAAGGGATTTGGATTCGTTGAATATTGGAACGCTTAGCGGAGCCCTAATGTTCTATTCTGTATATGCACATAGTTTTTAAGACTGAGTTGTATATTAATCGTTTGTTTAGTTATCAGTTCAGATTTGTAATGTGTCAAGTAGTCTCTTAAGCAGTCTAAAGCAGTTGTTCAGTTTTTGTCATTTCAGTCTAGTGTGAGGATTTCATGTCTTTGCGTTTGTCTATATACAGCCCAAAGCAGTGAACTACATTAACAATTTGAAGGTTACATCAATATTGGTTTTGATTAAGAACAGGAAGCTGTAATACTTCGTGAATCGTCTTCCAAACTGGAGTACATGGATTCGTACTAGTACTAATTTTAGAAAAAAGAAAAGAAATGTACATATACATAAATGCAATATATATTTAAACGAGCCACTTTTATAATAACTCTTAAACGAAGGAAGATATCTAAAAAATGGACATAAAGTTTGCTGAAGTATTTTCGCTCATGATGGTGTTAATGTCTTTCAATTTCATTGCCGCCTTACAACTTAAAGCGGTGGTTGAAAATGGCGATTTCCTTTTGACCCCACTTTTTAATACTGTATGAAAACTGTTAAAAAAAAATGAAGAAAAATGCCGCTAATTTCCCTTACAATATTTCAAACTTCCCCTTTGGGGATATCTGAAAGAATAAATTTATGCCAAGGAACTAACAACTCCAGAAGCGCTTAGAGAAGACTTAATCCAAGCCTGCTTAGAAATTCGGGCAGACATGATACGCATAGCAACTTCATATGTTGGGCAGTGACTGCGCTTGTGCCGTTTAAGCTGAAGAAGTCATTTTGAATAAATAGGAAATATTTTTTTATCGATTTTTGTAACTAAACTGGAAAATTTGTTTTGTTTTAATGATTTCTTACCTGATTTTTAAGTCCCTAATGGTTTTAAAATATCTTTTAAATTTTATCAGCATTTGAACTCTGTTAATTATTCGAAATTAATAAGAAAATCCGCTTTTAATTTTAGTTTACGAAACAGAAAAATAGGAAAAAAAAAACGACGAAAATTTCAATCTTTATGGCTGAATATCTCGGCAACGGTTTGAAATATTGATGTAAAATTAACCGCATTTTTCTTCATTTTTTAAATAGTTTTCAATACAGTAGTAAAAAGTGGGGGGTCAAAAAAAAAATTGCAACTTTCAGTCACCGATTTAAGGTGTAAGACGGCCATAAGATCAAAAAACATTAACACCATCAATAAACTAGAGCGAAAATACTTAACAAATGTTATATTCACTTTTTAGATAGCTTGCTTTGTTTAGGAGTTATTTTAAAAGTGGCCCGTTTAAATGGGTATTTATATATTTCAATGAAATAAATAATATATATATATTTACAATCAAATATTGTATATTATATATTTCAATGAAATAAATAATATATATATATTTACAATCAAATATTGTATATCTAAATATCTTGCAGTTTTGCCATATATAAAACAGAGAACAATTAGATATTCTTATAAAATATCAAGTTTTTACAAAAAAATATGATGTGAATCATTAACACGACAAAACTTTTTTAAACTTGGAAATTTTTTCACTTAGCACTGACGTGATAAGGAAAACATGTAACCATCAAAAGACAGGTCATAGTTGAAGTGATTATACTTAAGTTCAGAAGGGAGTGTGTGAATAATATCGAACAAATTTATATAACTTTTGGAACTTTTAATAAAAAATAAAACTTGTTATGACTGATTTATTAGAAATTCCAAAAATATGCAAAAAAACAATTCAGTAAAGCTTGCATTTCTGGCCGATAGATTTTGTCCAAAATCTTATTGTCACATGCTGTGGTAGTATCTAGTACGTACTGCCTACGATTTTTGGGTTTTTGAAATATTTTGTTCATTCATACATACCCGCGCGCACATACACACATATATGCACACACACACACACACACACACACACACACACATACGATTTTTTTGAAAACGGTATTTCCTCAAAGTTTTCCTTTAACTGGTTTTGAAAAAAATTGATTATTAGCGTTAACCTTATAATGAAGTTGTTGAGGAGAGAAATTAGGTTTGATTGAATGAACGAGATATGAAGACACTAATATAATGTAGCTAAGTTTACACTAACTGCACTGAACTTTAATGAAAATGATAGAATGAATGGTGAGAGTAAAGATATGACACGATGCGATGTACAGTTGTATGGTTGTATCTGATAGATCCTTTAGATAGATTCTCACTGGCTTATATACATAGGTTCTCCCACTCTAGCCTGCCTAAGTCAGGGAGTAGTCTCTATTAACCAGAGAGGGCCTCTCTTCTCTCTGCTGTGGTTGCATTATCTTTGCGGTACCATTAAATCATCAATATAATGGAGTTGTTGAGGAGAGAAATTAGGTTTGATTGAATGAACGAGATATGAAGACACTGTTATAATGTAGCTATAAGTTTACACTAACTGCACTGGACTTTATAATGATTTTGATAGAATAAAAGGTGTGGAAGTAGAGATATGACACGATGCGATGTATGGTTGAATCTGATAGATGGATCTAGATAGATTCCCACTGGCTTATATACACAGGTTCTCCCACTTTAGCCTGCCTAAGTCAGAGAGTAGTCTCTGATAACCAGAGAGAGACTCTCTTCCCTCTGCTGATGCCATTACAACCTTTACAACTTGCACCAGTACAACATACGCTTCCACCGCTTACGATATCTGGGGGGGGGGGGAGAAAAAATTCATTTGGTAAATTTTCTTACTTTTAAGAACATTTATCAATAATTAGTAACTGTGCGGATTTGCAGTAAGTGGCAGTATAAGTGTTTAATTATTTGCAGAATGTTTGGTAAAAATAATCAAGATATCTCAAAAAAATATACGTATATTTCTGGTATTCAATTAATGAAAAACTTGAAGCGACCGTCATTATTTCATGTTACTATAGTAAGTGGTAGTAAATACAACACTTCTATTGATTATAGTCAAGTTAATTTCACTTTAATTAATGATCGGCCCTTTTCATTGAAAATGGCTTCAATGTTTATTCAGGATTATGGTTTTTTTTTTTTTTTAAAAAAGCATTCTTATTTAAAAAAAAAAAAAATGATTTAAGAGGATTAGAACAGATTTATGAAAGAAAGTGAAGCATTGGGAAAAAAAAAAGAAATAAAATAAAAAAGCAGATTAAATAACTCAAGTTCTAGTAGAGAAAGATACGTGGGATAGTGTGAGAAAGGGCCGTTAGAATGGCCATAAACCAGTTGGAAAAGCATCCTGAAGCCCCTTCCTTCTTATTCTCTGGTTACGCCGAAAGCTCTGTACTTCCATTTTAGGTCCTTCTTACAGAATAATGGTTATTGGATAGCCCATTCATTTCTGAACAACATCTCCCTTCCCCTCCACGCTATATACACACCACCTACCGCCGAACAATCTCTTTTACACCCACTTCTAATTAAATGCTTTAAATTGCCTTCCCCCACTCATCTTCCCAATACACCATCCTCCACCTCCTTTATACAATACAATAAACTCAGGACTACAATTTCTTAACACGGTTGTAGGAGTTCAGTATAAAAATCTAAGCGCTGTATTGTTTCCATTGAAACGATTAAAATAGTCTGTTGTTAATTGTAAAACAATAAAATAAGTCCAATATTTAAAATAACCAAAAAAGGGGATATAAAATTTATTACTATAATAGAAGCAGGTAGGGGGATAAGTAAAAGAATACAATAAAGTTAATTAGAAATAAACTATGAGAAGATTGTCAACGATGATACAAAGAATGGTTGATAAAATTTCATGTAACTATTTTATTCCTGTGATAATTGCATGAGTAAACTCATATATTGTCCAAACATTGTCAACAATTCCCCATAAAAGTTGTTTTGGGACTTTAGTCGAACCTCAAGATACACATTTTACAATCTCTATAATGTCTATATACAGTTTACTTTAGATCAAGAATTCATATGGATATGGTAGTTGCATGATGCCTATATTGCTTGAGAATATGATTTCCTCATATTGAGAAAGGAGCTTGCAAGTATTTGTAAAGTTGTTTAAATAATCTGCCCCTTTTTGTGAGACACTGAGAGACATTTCATTACTATATCCTCTCGCTCGTGGCATTTCTAGCATAACGGAGAGGTACTCTGATTATTTTGTATAGATAAGAAGCAACCGCAAACTGCATGGTTGGATTTCTGTCTAATTATTGTTGCCACTAAATTCTAGCCCTTTAAACCAAGGGGGACTGTCCGACAGTAGGTAAATGTCCTTGTAGAACGCTCCTTTAACTGAATTACTGGTCTCTAGTTGCCAAATCTTCAAGATGTGGAGCCTTATTAGATTATTTATTACGTCCGCTGAAGGTAGTTTTAAGGATCCCCCACACCAACGCGAAACATTCGCTGCCGCGGCGGAAAATTTCCTGGCGTCGCGGGAGCGAAACAAGTTTGCCCACACCGACGCGGTAGCGAATATTAGATCTTTCCATACTAGATTTCCTTAGTGAGTGTTTGGACATTCTACCAAAATTTATTTTTTAATAATATTTATCGTTAACGTATTACAATGTCTTCGTCTGATTCTGATGAAGAAGAAGCTCTGTTATTATTGGCACTTGCTGAAAATGTAAAAAACAGGTAAGTGGATATATAGACACTTATAATAATAATAATAACCCACTTTTTTATTTCAGAAGTAAAAAGAAAAGGAAATGGATTCATGAAATTAATGAACTTCGTAATAGAACACGTAATTAGAACTTCGTAAATGGCAAACACCATTTTTTTAACAATTCCAAGCGGCGAAACAATAACGGCAGCGGAAAAAACTCTGCATGCAGCGTTGGAGCGGAACGACGCTGTACTGCCGCCAAAGTTGCGGAATCCGCCTCACCCAGTGTGAATACATGCATAGACCGCCATGACTATTGTTCCGCTGCGGTTCCGTGTCCGCCGCGGCAGCGAATGTTTCGCGTCGGTGTGGGGGATCCTTTATGTAGATCATTTCCCCCCCTGAAATGGCTGTTTTTTTTTTTTTTTTTAGCCAAACCGTTTACGATTTCGTTATGCCTTTGTCCAGAATGCCCAGTAATCTACTTGAAGCTTATCTTGCAGCTTTCTTTTTAATATTAGAACATCAAGAAGTTGCAATATTTCTAGGACAATGTGTTTGGGGGGGAAAGACGCTAATGAATTGACTATTTTTATCACCAAGCTTTTTACTATCGATCAGTATTAGAAAATTTGTATGCTGCAAAGATCTACTGTATTGTAGAGCTGTTAATTTGGCCGAATATACTGATGGATTTACTGGATAAGGAAGCTAATTTGCAGAAGTTGTTATTTGGGCCCACTTTGCTGCTGTATTTAGAACTAGCTGGCTTATAATAAAAACAGCATTTCTAAAATGTGATGACGCCTCAGATAAGTCTTACTTTCTCTTATACTTTTAAGAAGTCAAATTTTCTAAATTGAGTTTTATACCTATCAATATTACATATTCTGAGGGCCCCTAGTTATAAAAAAAAAAAAAATGTTTTAAGCAAATATATGTGTGTGTATGTGAATAAAATATTTCAAAAATTAAAAATCATAAGAATTTTAAACTTGTAAAGAATGTGAAACTTGGTCAACACCCCTTCTGATAAAAAAGTTTCTGTCAAAATCTATAAACAGAAGTTTTACTTTACTGATTCTTCTTTTTCTGCAATTTTATCGAAAGTAGATCATAATTTTTTTTTTTTTTTTAATTAGCTTTTTTCTTTCTCTCACTCTTAGTAAGAGGAAGTATTACGATCGTGACAAATTTTCGATATTGAATTTTCACCGGAAATACTCGTCCTCTGAGTTTGAAAAAGGGTTTTTTTAAAAATTGGTAATTGGAAAACGATTTCAACGATTTTCTTTAAACATTATATGTAAACTATAAGAGAGAGAAACATTTTGATGCAAATATTTGCAATACAAAGGGTGCTGCCCAAATAGATCGGGTTGCTAGACACACAGCGTACCAATCAGTCAATAAGATATATAGATAAAGTGGAAAAAAAAGAAGTCAACACCAGTACTACACTATTGAGAGATATTTGAACTTTTATTTGAAACATTTCCCCGAGAAATGGTGGTCTCTTATTTCAAGTAGAAATTTATGAAACGCATAGGTGCGGAAAACGAATTGTAATATGGACATCTTTGGTAGAATTAATAAATATAAATTGTAAATAATATATCGGTGTTAATAATTATTATATGATTGTAAAGTAGGGAATTTTTTCGTTATATATAATATATAAAGTTGGGCTTTTTGAAAGTAGAGGAGCACAAAAGAAACAGTTAGTTGAGTCAGAGGTACCTGGCCTACATTTATTTAGGATAAAGGGGATTTCCACCTTTTCAATTTCCCCGGAGTGGAGGTAGAATATATAAGGTAGACCCTATTACGAATGGAGGCAGTTCAAAATTTGTACCATAAAAAGAGTGAAGTCCGCCATTAGAAAAGGCCATGTTACAGTAGTGAGTGGGTGCAAGTGCTCCGAGAAACCCAAGCTTCTTCAACTTAGAATCTATATACTTAGTTGTTTTTTTCATGCTCTCCAACTACTGTATAAACACAGACCTCTCGAGATCCATTTTGAGAAGATCCACATATAAATTATAATAATTAATTAACATAATATATCTAAGTTAATTTACCCCCAATACAATCATACCAGAGTCTATCCGTGGATTCTTGCTAAGTTCAGAGCAAATGTTTGAATTTAGCACGCCAGAAACAAATTTTAGCTCATTTTAGCTCACACGAACCTACACCTACAGATTTATAGAAGATCTACATGTAATGAATAAAGTTAGAAAGCAAAGAAAAGAAAAGCGGCAATGGCTCAATGGAAGCACGCTGGAATAGAAGCGGAGGCACTAGGTTTGTGATAAGGCAGGCTGCTCCCCCATTGGAGCCTCTGCAGCACAGTGGCCAGTACTGTCTGTAACAGCAAAACTTCAATAATATTATTACAGAGAACATAATATTTTATTAACATTAACAAAAGAAACCACTTTCTTAAAACTGTTTACTCCAATTCCTACAAAATTAAATAAAAAAAAAATATCGAATTATTAAAAAACATAATCACCATTATTAAGTGAATGGAGACATAATAATCATTATCTGTAATGTCTGATTCTGTTGCCTCTCATTCTTTGTTAAAAGAGATATTAAAGAAAACGATAAAAAAAAAAATAATAAATGAAGACTCGTAACGCAGTAAAGTGTAAAGACTTTACTAGAAGTAAGAAGATGGTATTTGAAACAAGTGGTGCATAGTGTGCATGGTAATGCATACAAATGTCTTGGTTTAAGACTATCACCAATGTTCGAGAGAGAAACAACCCTTCCCTCCCACCTTTCGTATGTTCCAAACTAACCCAACAAACTGTATGTATACTCTAGACAAAAAACAAGAGATGCCAGCCAGCATCATGAAAAAAGTGGAAAGAGGTTAATTGGGAACAATTTTTGTTTTCTTATTCACTTTTTTTTACCTTCCCTTCATATGCTATGCTTGGTACGCTCACTTGAACATATCCCTGTTTCTTTTCTTGATTATTTCCACGCTGCATTAACCATTAAAAAAAACTTCATCTATTCAAAATTCTGTTACAGCTGTTTAATTCAGTCAGAATAGAAGCATTGAAAAAAACGTAATATAATTTTTTATTTTTTCTTTATGAGGTAATTAATTGAACAACAAATAATTGAAGTTATTTCTCATTATCCACTTAAGGTTCAATAACATCAAACAAAGTTTTCTTTCATAATTAAAAAAAAAAAAATCGTCCAAAGACATTTAATACCAAAAGAAACCATTAAAAAAAAAAAATTATTTTTTTCTTAACATAATATAGTTCAACAAGTAAATTACACTGTTTTTTTTTTTCAGCATGGAGAGTATAATTTTTTTTCTGCTGAAATTTGTGAGATAAATATGCCAAAAACACAAGGCTTTTTACCTGAAAAATTATATACTAAAGTATCTGTTTCTGAAGGCAAGAGATTAATGCAGCTTTTGTATTACTAATATTATTTTGTGCCTATAGAATGCACTCAGATCATACGCTACCCTTTCTCTAACACAAAGTAAAAATATCTGCAGTGAAACACAAATTTCTCCTATATCAATTATCAAGATTCATCCAAGTGAAGTTTGTGGCTATAATGTACTGTGCCAAGAAGATTCTAAAGTAGAATATTAGCAATAGTTAGGATAGTTATATATACTACGATAGTCAGGCCATCAATATCTACCATGTTAGTTTCTAAGCTGATGGGGAATTGTATTCAACTCCTCATCATTGTGTACAAGCCTTAATCCTAGATGGACGATTTGTCCGAGAAGTTTCAAATACACTTTTCTACCCTGGTGTTCCCCAGGGCATAGCTGGCATACGAGGTGTGTAAATTAAGTAATGAGACTGATTTTTTATTCAAATAAAATTACAATTCAACATTGTCCCCTTCAAAGTAACTACCTTGGGAAGCCACACAACGCTGAAGACGATTCTTCCATTCGTCATAGCAGTGCTGGAACTCGGATACTGGAATAGACTTCAGTTGGTCGGTTACGGCTGTTTGAATATTCTCCAATGTTCCAAAATGACGTCCCTTGAGGTGATTTTTCAATTTGGGGAACAAAAAAAAGTCACATGGACTCAAGTCGGGTGAATAAGGAGGCTGAGGAGCCACAGGAATGTTATTACTGGCCAAATACTCATTAATAGAAATCGCGGTGTGACACGGAGCATTGTCGTGATGCAACACCCACTTGTTTTTGATGTTTGGTCTCACACGCATGACTCTTTTTCGAAGTCTCTCAAACGACGATTGATTTCGGACTGTCAAACGACGATTGATTTCGGACTGTCAAACGACGATCTGAACGCACGAGATCGCGGATTCTGCCAACATTTTTGTCGGTTCTTGAAGATGAATACCTTCCGCTGCGAGGCTCGTCTTTAATTGATTCCCTTCCTTCTGCAAACGACTTAAACCACCTAAAAAAAAACCTGTGCTCTCGACAAAACATTGTCTCCATAGGCCTGGCACAGTTTTTCAAACGTTTCCGTTGCACTGTGCCCAAGTCTGAAGCAAAACCTGATAGCACAATGTTGCTCGTAATTGATGTCACTCATTTTTAAAATGCACTGAAAAAACCTTGCTCACAAAAAAAGTCACTACGGACAGTGCAATAACTCTAGCATTTTCAAATTTGCACTGGGCGTGTATCAGATGTTTACTTGCCCTACCACGCATGCGCCGCATCTCCAGTGTTGCCACATCGAATACTAGAAAATCAGTCTCATTACTTAATTTACACACCTCGTAAATCAGTTTGTTACACTGGATTCGCAGTAAAAGAGGCTTGGTGAAGAAATATCATTGGCCTAAGACTAACCAGAATCCGCATGTTCTTTAAGATTTATGGCCGGCCCATTGTGGGCACTAAATTGCCGACCCATCGACGACAATTTCGGGATTCCACATTACAAAAGATTAAAATTTCCAATGAAATCTGTGGGTGGAAAAAATATTTGTCGCTGAGATAAATATTTAAAAGAAAATATTAAGGGGGAAATGTTGGCTAAAATGTTTCATTGCGTGTTTGTTGTGCCATAATGTAAGGATTGCAGACATGGTTTCTATCTAGAAAGCTGGACCGACGATAAGATTTGACCCAGAGGAAGATGTTGAGAAGCATACTAGACGTGAATAGATCCAATAAGATTAAGAATAATATGTTGAGAGAAAAAGTGGAAGTAAAACATCTACAAAAGGAAGCGTATCTAAACTAGTGGAAATCGGCCGGCCATGTGATTGTTGGGCCAGAATATTTACAGAATGGATACCACATGTCTAAAACAGGAAAAAAGGCAAACCAACTCTCAGATGGAATGATGACCTCACCAAAAACAGTAAGTGACGCTTGATGTACACCCACAACTGTAAAAGGACTGACGGGAAAACATTCTGGGAAAACTTGACATATGTTTTAGTGTGCTGAAATAGTTTAGAAACTGCTTAATAGTTTATTTTTATATAACATCGTAATTTTTGTCATATTTACATAATGATAGAAACTTTAAAAAATAAATAAAATTAATCGTTGTGGTTGGTTCTACAGAGCAATAAAGATATTTTCCGTGATAGCCTGCTTCTTTTTGTGATCATCGACCGGTTCCGGGCGTTCGCCTATCATCAGGATGTTTTTTGTCAAACAGTGTGATAACATAGACTTGCACTCAGTGTGTTTCAACTAAATTTGCTCTATGCAAGTCTATGTTATTACACTGTTTGAGAAAAAACATCCTGATGATCGCCGAAACCGGTCGATGACCACAAAAAGAAACAGGCTATCAAGGAATATCTCTGAAAATAAAATGAAATGTTAATATTGCAAATCAATCATCTCCAGTGGAAGAGGCTTTTGTTCTATAATGGATTTAATAAAGCTAATATTATTATTGACAGAGCAATCTAGGCTCAGGAACCATATGAGCCTTTAGGGACTTGCAAACAATGGTCATTGCAGGTTTGCAACGACTGAGAAAGAGACATCGCTCCAAGTCTTTTGCGATTGCGAGTGCCTGAAAGGGCGAGGTTCCTTCAAGTGGGCGATGACTTGTTCGCAACAATGGGCAATAAAGAGAGTGCCTTTCAGGCGGCATGAGGTGTCCTTGTGAAAACCAAACTTTCACAAATGCTCTGAAACAGCGGGCTCCGTTAACCGGTAGATAGCGGGACTTACGATAGATTCATTTGGTTCATGCATAGTGTTTTTGGGTCGATTGATTCATGCCCCCTTTTCACTGCACGGGGACGTCACTAAATGCAATATCATGTTTGAGCTTCCAACGATTTTCGTATTTAAGATACTTTTGAGATCACACAAATAAATACAGAAATTTATTAAATTCTTTTCTGATTCATTTTTGTACTCACATGATCGTCAAACTATTTTCCTATGAAAATTCAATTTCGAAATCTGACACTAACTCAAAAAAAATTAAAAAAACCTTCAAAAATGGTTACACAAACGCCAGTAATATTTAAAGCTATAAAAAATCTAAATTCTTATTTATACGCAAAAAAAAAAAACTACGATAACGTAATTTAGTCCAATAGTTTCCAATTTTGTAATTCTGTAAACTTGTCTATTGTGTCTTTAATTTTACCAAATAAATATATCTCGAATTCAAAACCACAACAAATATACATTCTTTGCCAGAGAACTATATTTCTTACTTGTAAATTATTAAAACATTTTCCAATTTTCAAACTGTTATTCATTTATATTTCAGTTCATAGTTATCTCGATGAATTATTAATAAATACTCCCCTTCTCCTTTATCAAAGTTTCATTTATTCCTTCTTCTGTGTAAATGAACATCTGAGTTATAAAATATTCTCCGGTTGGTGGAAGTTTTTGCGGCTAATTATCTGTTTTTCTATACAACTAAACTTTACTCTATCTCTCTCTCACTCACTGACTCCATTTATCTCACTCTTTCCTCTCTCTCTAGCTGTTTATGTTGATTTTTTTTTTTTTCCTTTTCTTACTTTTTGGAACAAATCACAAATAAAATACTTTTTCTTCTAAACTCTAACTCAAAAAGTTTTTCACTTCTTGTATTTCTTCGTTCAATAGAATTTTTCATATGGTAATTTTCTATCTTTACAGCGCTACAGAACTTATAAAAATTACAGACATACATCAACGTTGACAATGCTGGCGCCAATGTAAGTAAACAAACATTTTTGCTGAACTGGCCTTAAATTATATTATTTTATTAGGGATACAACATTATAATGTGTACAAATTATACTGTCTTACACTACTTGTTTTCATTTGAAATGGCTGTTTAAAAATACAAAATTTATATAGGTACCTTTAAACTTTGAATATGTTTGAATTCGCCACAGGTTATAATAACGAGTATACCTTTTATAGAATATTATTATCCCTTCCCTCATCACTACCCTTCAACGCACCCTAACATTCCTCACCCCTTACCTTTTAGCCGCCATATTTACTGGGCCAGAAACCTCCTTTTATTACTACTTTCGCTAAAAAAAAATGCGTCAATACTCTGTTAATATCTTAAAGCTCCACTATCCTATAGAAAGCTCAACATCAAACATTTCAAGTATAAATTTCATCAGACGAAGATATTCTATGCCTATAAAATGTATTGTTTGTTAATTATTGTATTTATGTATGTTTAAAACTGGACGTAGATTCACAAGATTCTGTAAAGTCACACTTCCACGGTTCTGACCAGTTTTTCGGAAAATCAATATATGAGCGGCACATATTTTTAACTTGTAATAATCATATATAGACCATATAGAATCGTATAATATATTGAAATTAGTGTTTACAGAAAAGCCTAACGTTATCACTCTTCCAAGAACCCCCATCCCCCCCCAAAAAAAATGAATTTAATAGGAAAATCGTTATAAAATAAAAATTATTTTGTCAAATAGCCATAGAATGTTATGTTTTAGTGAAAGTTTGAAGGAAATTGCTGCAACCGTTTCCAAAAAAATCGCTAAAAAGTGAAAAAGCCTTTAGGTGAATTGGTATTTCAGATGGTTAGCCCTTGCGCATCGTATGTATAAAAAAAAAAAATGTTTATCTAAGGCTCATGCCGCCGCAATCATGCCAAAATGTCTTGGCGATCAACCTGCGGCGATCGACGTACTCCCCATCTCTGAAACACTATTTTGCACAGGTTTATTATCGTAGATATAAATTTTTGAACATTTAAAATTTATTTTGATTGAAATAATTCAATCTTATTAGGGAGCGGCTTTACCATCCGAGCGTGGAATCAGCCATTTTTTTTTTTGGCACTTTCATATTTCAATTTTTACTTTCCTACCATCACCATGGAAATAAAAAAAATGCAATTTTTTCGTTCTCATGTTAAAATAAAAGAAAAGTAAAGAAAAAAAAAAAAAAAACCTCAACTCCATTAACCGAAACACCCAAATGACGTGCAACAGCTATTAAAAATACACGCCTGAAAGTGACAGTAAAACTCGCCTTTTTTATTTTTTATTTTTATAACAAAAAAAAAAAAAAAGGAACAAAATAAATAAATAAATAAAATTCAAACCCAACCGCAGGATAAAATAACATTAAAAATTTACACTTAAATAAAATACTTGGCAATGTTTTAATGCTTTATTTATTTATTTATTTATTTTTTTATCGTCAATATTTAATTATTTTTATAAACAAAATACATTAACAAAAACAGAAACATTAATGAGAAATTAAATAAAAGAGGTACACTTAATCATTACGAATAGCGGCATCAATTTAATTTATATGTACTTTATAAAAAACATATTTGTTCTGTCTATCGGTTTCAGTGCTCATGAATCATGAAAAAACATTAATTTTTTTTAACAAAACTAGTAATAATGATAATAAATAATAATTATTATTATTGTTATTTAACAATATACATACATAAATACAATAATTAACAAACAATAGATTTTATAGCCATAGAATATCTCGTCTGATGAAATTAACAGTTGAAATGTTTGATGTTGTGGTTTCTATAGGAATGTGGAGCTTTAGGATATTAACAGAGTATTGACCCACTCTTTTTTAGCAAAAGTAGTAATAAAAGGAGGTTTCTGGCCCAGTAAATATGGTGGCCAAAAGGTAAGGGGTGAGAAATGTTAGGGCGCGTTGAGGGGTAGAGAAGAGGGGAGGGATAATAATCCTCTATAAATGTTATACTCGTTATAAAACCTGTGGCGAATTCGAACATATTCAAATTTTAAAGGTACCTATATAAATTTTGTATTTTTAAACAGCCATTTCAAATAAAAAACAAGTCGTGTAAGATAGTAGAATTTGCATATACAAATATGAGTAAAATTGAATGTTATTCTTCCAACAACGTCAAAAAGTGAGACAGGTAGAGAAAGCGATTGAGAGAGAAGTAGGGGGATACAGAACTGTCGCTCATAGAAAACATCCCTTTTCATGGATTTACTAAAAATGTGACCAATATATAATACTCTTGAAACTGAGAGAGAGTGAGAGAGAGAGTGAAAGCGATTGAAAGCGAATACAGCTACCCCTCACCTGCAAAAAAATACTTAAGAGACTGTGAGAAAAAATCCCCCACTCGCCAGCCCTTCCCCTCATCCCACCTCTCACCGCACCCTAACCTTCGTCACTTCTTGCATTTTGGCCGCCATATTTACTGGGCCAGAAACCTTCTTTTATTACTACTAGCAAATGGTGTGTTTGTGTGTGTGTGTGCGTATTTGTAGTGTGTTAATCTCATGCTCAAAGTTCAATTTTTCCGCTCGAAGATGTCTCTACTTCTTCGCCTTCTACAAATCATATTTTTAGATTTCTGCAAATTAAGTAATCAACCCCATAGTCTACAATATCTTCTTGAAGCATTAATCTATTTTTTGCAGGGTAATGGGGATTATCGGAAGACAAAACTAGTATTATTAATTGGAATAAGGTACTGGCCTTAGATTTTCTATTCCTAGGAGCCTCTTCAGCTTGCTGGCCAGTGATGGACAGTGTTGTCTGTAACGAGAGAACACTTCCGGAAGCCGGCATTGCACAGAGAAGGCTCCAGCAGGCGCCAATAACCTTAGATGTTGACACGCCTTTAATTTAAAAAAAAAAAATTGAAATGAAGTTACTTGAATTACAAAATATTACCGTTAACGGCTATAAACATTCTAATTACTTTATTACGAAGAGGAAAAAACTGAATAATCTCTTTTATGTTAAAGAATATAGTTATTTATTTGAAAAGTGAGTAAAAATTGTATTCCACTCGAGTTCAGATTTCCATACACGAGTCTAAGAACAAGAATTGTTTAATACAAAATCCTACAAAATTAATTGCGTAACAAACTATATTTTAGAAGTATTAAAAAAAACTATTTAATATGCTATTCTTAATTGGTTCTCATTCAAAGCACAACATCATTTAAGTAGCCAACCAGCACACCACCACTCTGCCAGTACGGTATTAATCAGCGTACCATCTTTGTATCTTCATTTTGTCGATCCTACCCTATAAAAAATAATTCCACTACAATAATTAAAACGTGGTGGCCCAGTATTCGAGTCCCAAAATTTTTTTTTTGCCCTAGGAGTGAATTAAATAATCAACCCCACTGAGAAGGAACCAAGGGATATTGACCATAGATGTTGTTGGTTCAGCTTTAGAAAGGAAAAATAAATATTTGATAACTGAACATTTCAGCAATGATTTTGTGGTAAATAAAGATCCGTGGATCTTTGAGGCACCAGTCCCTTTCGTAAAACAAGCCTGGTTTATATTAGATATTTCTCTTTGAAGGATATATATATAGCAAACTTTGATATAAATATAGGTTATATTAGATTGTTTACAAGTTAAACTGCAAACTGTTTACAACTATGTATAAGCTTGGGTACAATTTCAACAACTTATAAGTTGAGAAGATTTATATTATACAAATTGTATGAACAGGACACCGGCGCAATCTGCTAGCGGGAGAACTGGCTAGTTAGAGAACTGAGGCATATATATCTATATATATATATATATAGAGAGAGAGAGAGAGAGAGAGAGAGGCAGAATGAGTGGGGAAGAGAGAATGAGATAGGTTGATATAGTGAATAAGGCAGAGAGAGAGATATAAGGCTAGTAATCAATGGTAACTGGAAGCTGTCCCTGACTATGTGTAAACACCGGCCAAATTACATTTCGGACATCCGACCCAACGTAAACGATCCTTCCTCTTTATCCTCGCACTGGCGCTTTATAAACTCACACAAACATATATATATATTCGCAAATATATACGTATAATATGTATACATCGTATACTATCTTTTATTTAACAGATTATACATATCGTAGTTAAAATATAACCATAATAGCAGTCCACAATTTAAATCTACCATTTAATTAAATTCTTCACAAAGATTCACTGTGTTAAAACATAGTAATCGTCAATATGGATGATTATAAAGCAAAAGTCATGGACTGCTTCAGTTCTGGTATCCACAAAACATTTTTAAGATTCATTGATTGTTACATTTATTGAAGATATAAAATTAAAAAAAATCTCAATTATATAATGAAATGCACAAATTTTATTTAAATTTCAAAGTGTACCCATTTGTTCCAATATAAATATAGAAGTGGCAGAAAGTACTATTACCTATCCAAGCAGTTTGTAGAGGAAATAATTGCATTGTAATCCTGAAGAGAGAGGACCATTAACAACTGAATCAACCCCAAAGATTTATTTGAAATTTAACGGCACAAAAATCTGCAAAAATATTTAAATTAATTTTTTCAAAGGAATAATGTGACAAGTATCAAAATGATAGGTTTTTATCTAAAAAGTTCATGGGTCATACTTGCCCGCTGTTCACTGTAGTGTATATGTTCACTATTCTCTGTCATGTTGCAGTGTTTCCACCTACTAATTTTCTAAAAATATAATGTAAAATGTCATGTTTTGAAGTTTAAGTTTCTTATTTTTATGCCTTGATAAAGACAATGTAACGGCAACGGTAAGAGAGAGAACACAGGCCCGACCGAGAGAATAAAATGACCCTCTCTGGTACTCTCTCACTTAAGCAGGCTAGAGTGGGGAACCTGTATATAAGCCAGTGAGAGATCTAGACAAATATCTATCTATCAGATTCAACCATATACATCACATCGTGTCATATCTCTTACTCTTATCTTTTATTCTATAAAATCATTACAAGTCCAGTGCAGTTTGTGTAAGCTTATAGCTATATTATAACAGTGTCTTCATATCTCGTCTAATTAATCAAACCTAATTTCTCTCCTCATCAACTCCATTATAACAATATTTATGTCGAAACATTGGCCAAAAAATATAAGTTTTATTTTTTATATTTAAAGACCAAATCTCACTATCCTCATCCATCATTTTGAAAACAGATGAGAGAATAATCTTCCATAATTTATGTTATACCTCATTAATCCTTGACGTGGCAAAGGAATGCCTAAAGTTCAGCTCCTCTAGAAATCTTTAAAAATATTTTTTGAAAGAGAAAAATAAGATATCAATAGAGTCACATAATGTGTTGATATATTTTTGGACGAAAACTTTTGTTTCGCGTCAAAAAACGATAGTGATACTTAAACACATGTCAAGTTTGAGCAAAAATATCTGCTTGAGGTTCTCTGAGTAAGACAGAAAAAGTAGTCATGTAAAATTGGTTTTTGTGTATATGAGTGTCCTTGTGTCCAACTTAATTAAAAAAATGGAAAATCACAGAATGTGGAAACTTATATTTCGTTTAGATGCTTACACAGGAAGCGATAATAAGTTTTTTTTTGTGTAAAAATTGGTCGACCGGAAGTATCACTTTACTGGATAATATTTTCAGTTTTTTTGCGATTTTCTCATGGGAAAAAAATAATTATAATAATTCCTTTTAAAAATGTTATATTAAATTAATTGTAGTAAATTGGATGTTGAGGTTCGGTCAAACAAAAGAATTCTTTTTAAATTTCTACCGACGTTTCGGCAAATTTATTGCCTTCTTCAGGGTAAAAATTTCCAGTTAGTTTTTTTTTCAGTCAGTTTTTCACAAGTTTTTTTTTTTTTCTTTCTCTTACTGCTAGTAAGAGGAAGTATTGTTTTTAAATATATTTGTAATTGTTTGTGTATTCACTATCTTTTTTCTTCCACATTTCTCAATAAGATAGCTATAATTCTTTTTGTTATCTTAAATACAGCTGCTGCCATTTTACTTGGGCTTAAGTTTTTTCTTTTTCTTTTTTTATAAACAACTACCCTTCAAAGATGCCGTTTCAAAAGAAAAATCGTCATTAAAGCAAATTCAGGATACATTATTTATGAATAGAAATTTTTAAATATTCAATTGAATCCTTTCCATATTTATGTCTAATATCCTAAAAACTCTTAGGATAGTAGCATAAATGGTAAACGAATAACCTGAGTATTAATTAAAAGAAAAATCCAATTTTTGTATTATAAATCTGTAATATGATAGTAAAAGAAGTGTATGGAAAATGTTTTTAAAAGATTGTAATTATTCTAGTCGTTTAATAAAACATGGTATAGGTATAACAATTTTCTAAATAAAAAGAATTTCATATTGTTAACGATAAGCCCTTAGGCTGTATATAAATTGCGCACAAAGTAAAAATTGAATAAATATTCTGTCATAATCTGATATATAACTGTGCCCTATTAGGGTCTTCGTGTTTTTTTTTTTTTTTTTTTTTTATAAGGATAAAAGACATTTTTGGATCAACAAGTAAGATAAGATGAGATAATATTTTATTACAGTAAATTATATAATATTATTTTTTAAAAAATTGTTCTGCGAATTAATTGAAGTATAATATAAAGCCTGAAAATGGAGCATTCCTCCTAAGCTTATTGTGTACAACTTGCACAGAATTGATAAAAAAAAACTTTAAATCATTGTTCTTAAACTGGTCTGCAATGTTTCTGACCGTAAAGAAGTAGGCCTAATATAATTGAAAATATTGGATATCATGCTCTTTGTGGTCTTGCCTGTCAGTCAAAATATTTTAAATACCTAAAGGTGCCCGCAAGAGGTATGTGTTGCATGCAGTTACTTGGGGAGTAGCGACCCGACGGGTTACCACAGCTCAGTACTCCATGCACTTCGGCAGAGCAGTATACAATACACTACATACACTCTATACTTTACAGACAAGGACAAACAGTACGCAAACTAGTGACTCTGTCCCTAGTTTAATGGCGAATGGAGAAGTAGCGCGCTGGTTTAGCAACGCGGAAGTCCCGGGTTCGAATGCAGCATGCTGTCCTTAGATTTTATCTTCCTAGGAGCCTCTAAAACTCACTGCCCGGTGATGGGCAGTGTTCTCTGTAGCTAGAGAACACTACTTGGAGGCCAGCTGTGCATTGGAAAAAGCTTTAGGGGGCACAATAGATCTTCCAGGTCGCAGTACAATAATTCCCTACAACAATCTACAAAGAGCTAAAGAAATTATGGAATAGATTTGAATGTGCTTTTTATTATACATATGCAGTTTTGGTGCTTTAAAATTAATATATACATTTTTAATGAACTTTATCAAGCATAAAACCATTTGCAAAATAAATTAAAAAAAAACATATAAATGGAATTGAATGTGTATATTTAATTATAAATTCTTAATAGTTAAAATAATATTACATAAACTAATTTATTATTGTGTTAATTAACATTGGATATTATATAAAGCATGCCTACTACCCTTAACAGGGAAATATACCATACAATACATTAATTAATAATAAGCATTCTATAGTGTCATTATTGTCATTAGTGTAACAGCAATATTCTAACATATACATGTTTAAATACACAAGCAACGTGTATATATATATATATATATATATGTACTAATTTACTAATAACTTTGGTTATGTTTAGAGATTGGAATTCCATAATTTACCTACTTATTGATTATAATTTCCACCATTTTATGTATTCAATAATATTAGAGTATATCATTAGTTTCAAACAATAAATGAAATAATTGGGTGACCTAAATAATAACATTATAGGTAACTTACATAAATCCTTATAAAACCCTAGTGAATGATTTTAACATTACTCTAATAAAAACCTGCATTACTTTCTTGTATTGCGTTTAGCATAACTGAATAACTTGGTTTTACAACGAGCAGTTTCAGGCGATGCACAAAAAGTGTAATGTAAAGTAATTTACTACAAGGACTTGGAGAAATATAGCTTTTTTTTTTTAAATTTCCAATAATAAAACGTAATGGAATTGTAAAGTTTTACGTCACTATACAAATCTGTTTTACTTCCTCTTACGTCTGTTAAGAGGAAGTATTGCGATAGTTTTTTTCCTCTCCCAATAGTATCCCTATTAGGAGGGAGGTTATTATATTTTGAACAAGCTCCATTTAAAATATTACATATTTCATAAGGAAGTAAGATAGATAAACACACACACAAAAAAAAAAGAAAATAAATAAAAATGTAGATAAGATATATAATTAATTGTTCATTAAAGCAAAAGTGGATATTTACATGGTTATTTACAATTTTGAAACTAGGCTACTATTTGATTGTAATTGATTTTGTTAATGAAGTTGAGGAAATGTGGGTAAAATATGTCAGTCAGATCGGTTTTATTTAGTGGCCAACTGTCAGTCAGTATAGTCTCAAATTAATAAAACCAGTCTTAGATGGTTCAGGAGGGGTGCAATCAAAGTGTATATGGTCTGGTGTTTGATCACTTATTTTGGTCACACTGACATGATGGCGAACTGATTATTTTAAAATCTATATAAATAACTCTTAAATTTTCCATGGCCAGTAAGAAACATTGCCAGTTGGTAGCTGTCTAAGTCAATTCGTTTATTCAGTCTGTCGTATACGTATAGATGGGGAAGAATTGTCTGGTGTGTTGTGCTTTACTTGCATGATTCCATTCTTCTTCCCATTTCCGCAATGTTTCCTGTCCTGCTGCACAATTCACATACGATTTTGGGTAGTACTTATAACACAACTCCAGGCTTACCACCTTTGAAGTTTGCTTCGCTAAACGATCAGCTATCTCGTTTCCTAAAGTGCCGACATGCGCTTTAGTCAACTTATAGTCCATATTATTGGATGTGTCCATGCGATAGTGCCAAATTTTTGAAATTAAGTTTTCACCGGAAATATTTTTTAAAATGTTTTGAAATCTCCTGAATATGAAAAAAATAAAAAATGAATTTAGCGAATGATATTTGTGCGTGTGTGGGTGTGTGTTTGTGTACCTCTATAATGTTAACAGAATATCTTAGAAACGAAAACGAGCGTAGGAAACTAAAATTTGATATTCCACATATTAAGATACAATCATCACATTTGACACACAAAAGTTTCGGGAAAAATTCATCAACCAGAATAACGACTTTATTGAATAATTTTATTAGTTTTTCGCATTTTTTTTTTTTTTGGAATAAGGCTGCAGCAATTTTCTTTAAACTTCGTATACTATCTAACCACATAAATAAATACCTGTCACTTTTATTCGCATCATTTTCCCGGGAAAGTAAATTGATTTTTATGGGGGTTCTTACGTTACGGTATTTCAAGAAAATTGGTTAACTGGAAGACAAATTTTATAGAATAGATGATTGAGTTTTGGGAATTATCTCTATTGTAATTTTCATTAAACTTGGAACGTTAACTGCATAGACATAAAACTATTATTATTATTATTCATATTTTTTCTCAGCTAATGCTGGCATTTTTATTTTTAAGAAAGGTGCGGGTTGTAGCAAACACACTTTCATTGATTATTTAAGAATAGCCGTACAATGCGACATGTGTCCAAAATGACGGCCTTTTGAATATAAATGGTTAAGTTGGGATGATTATTGAGAATATTATTAATATTATTATTATTGAGGCACTGCGCTCTTTAAAAAACAAGAAGGCTCCGGGCCCCGACGGTATCCCCAACGAAGTACTAAGGATTGTAGCGCAACAGAACCCCGGATTACTGCTAGGAATGTTCAACGGCTTGCCTGAAAGCTGGAGTGTTCAGCTCCAGAAGAAAATTAGCGCGTGTTGTCCTCATCAGTACTTATGGAAGGGGGACATGCAACCCTCGTCTTTCCGGCCTTTATGTATGCTGTATACGGCAAGAAAATTGTACGAGAGGCTTCTCAGAGAGAGAGGTTGACGCTAGCAATCCGAATGGCAGGAGATTTATCTCCGAGGCAGTATGGATTTAGCACTGTGGATGCGGTAAGAGAAGTCACTGAAGCAGTGCGCAGGGCGGAAGGCCACAACAACCACCACTCTCGCCGAGTGGTACTCTAGGTTACGCTTGATGTGAGAAATGCTTTCAATTTTCTCCGATGGACAGATGTGCTGCAGGCGTTAGAGGATAATTTCCGAGTGCCGACTTACCTCTTACGGATGTTAACCGATTATCTGAGGAATCGGACGATCATCTACCAGACTTCCGGAGGACCAAGAGCCTCGGCAGTGACGGCAGGTGCAGCGCAGGGCTCAATTTTGGGTCCGGATCTTTGGAATGTAGCGTACGACAGCCTATTCAGGCAGGAAATGCCAGAGGAAACGGTCCTAGTCGGATATGCAGATGACGTTGCTGCGCTTATTGCTGCTCGCGATACCAATAAAGCCCAGCTAAAGTTGAATCAGGTGATGCGGGTGATGGGTGGCCGAGCATGGGTTGTCGTTGGCATTGTCCAAGACAGAAATGGTGGTTTTAACGAAAAAGAGGATCCCCACGAGTATCTCATGTCGCATTGGAGAGATAGCCGTGACCTCTAAGGACACCGCAAGATATTTGGATTGATCATCGATAAGAAGTTGTGCTTT
>JAAEAF010010419.1:0-28822 GCA_011037195.1 Triatoma infestans
TTGTAACCTCCTCCTACATCTTCTCCATATAAAACTTCCTCCAATTGATGCTTGAACATATAAACTGATTCATGTTATAATGGATTTGTTTATTGTATTTAATTGTTATTCTGCACAAGGTGACATTTTTTTTCTTCTTTTAATTGGAGATCAAATGGAGTTAATATACTAATTTTTAATTGAAGTTTAGCCCTAAAGCGATGAAGAATTTCAGTTCATTAAGAGGCCAATCAAGAATTGTTAAGCAATCGATTGAGCAGTATAAATGTTTCGTAACGTCTAGAGAATGTCTTTGGCCATTTGGTAATTAAATAATATTAGGGAGACCGGAAAGTAAGGTTGTTTCTGCGCATGTTGATATTCGTTTGTCATTTATCAGCTCATTGTGTACTTCAAAGACGTGCCAAAGACACCATAAGGTTAGAATGACTTGTTTAGTCGTAAATAATTATATCTTAATTTTTTTGTTTGTAATTTATGGTGAAGTGGCCAGCCAAATAACCAGAAGAGGTACATATCCCGCATTGTATGCTTTTTCAGTTACACAAGGGTAGTAACGCAACAGTTGCTCTAGTGTAGTAACAACCTCTAGTGTGCAAATTTTCAAAGCCGGATCGATAAAAATCAATTGGTTTTTGAGCAAAAAATCTGGAGATGGCATTTTGGTTATAATCAAAATGGTCAAAATCTTGGAGCGATCGGAATAAATGGAAATCCGATGGCACAATATCGAGCGAGTATGGTGGGTGAGGCAATACCTCACACCCCAATTCATTAATTTTTTCCAAGGTTCTGTTTTGCGCAGTGCGGTCTTGCGAATAACGCCTTTTCTGTTGACAATCGCTGGGCACTTTTCAATTAAAGATTGATTTATTCGATCCAACTGTTCACAGGAATGGTCTGCATTCACAGTTTGTCCAGGTTTCAGCACTTCAAAATAAACAACCCCGCGAATACTCCACCAAAAATACACACAAACGCCTTTTTGGGGTATAAACCATAAACATTTGCGATATTTATCCAAGTGCATTAGACGTTCGTACATGCTAAAGGTAGTTTTCCAAGTTCACATCCGGTAATTTTGATCTTTTCAACTCGTATCGCTCAGGAAGACCAACAACTTTAGACAGTGACATGTTAGGGGCGGAAGTAGAAGCGAATTCATTCAGACAATCGAGGAACTGTCAAACATTCTTAACCAACCTTCAACCCACTCTTAACCAATCATCCAAGAACATTTGTAGCAGATTCGTAAAGTAAGCAGAGCAGGAGTTTGGGTCCCGCAAAGTCTGTCCGAAGAAAGCAAAGCTAACCGATCCACCACATGTAACTTATTCCTTCAGCGGCACAATACAGAAGCGTTTATTATTGCTTGATCACTGGAGATGAAAAATGGGTCCTCTATGGTAATTCAAAACGTAAAAGGCAGTGGCTCTCTCCGAATGAATCGCCATGAAGTACAGCTAAGCCAAGTTTACACCCAGAAAAGAAGGCGCTTTTGTATCTTTCTGGTGGAGTATTCGCGGGGCTGTTTAATTTGCTGAAACCTGTGAATGCAGACCTTTATTGTAAACAATTGGATCAAATAAATCAATCTTTAATTGAAAAGTGCCCAGCGATTGTCAATAGAAAAGGCGCTGTTTTGCTACACGATAACGCAAGATCGCTCTGTGCAAAGCAGAACCCTGGAAAAAATAATGAATTGGGGTGTGAGGTATTGCCTCACCCACCATACACGCCCGATATTGTGCCATAGGATTTCCATTTATTCCGATCACTTTAACATTTTGGATGTATCCCAAATGCCATCTCCAGATATTTTGCTCAAAAACCAATTGATTTTTACCGATCCGGCATTGAAAATTTGCACACTAGAGGTTGTTAATAACGAGGGTGATTACATCATTGATTAAAAATAAAAACTTGTTAAAAATGTATCTGTTTGAATTTAATGTAAAAAAAAAAACGACATAACCTTCCGGTCCCTATTCTAAATGAAATAGAATATGACTGAATATGATTTGATACATGTTATGTTTCAATACAAATATAAGTCTGGGAAATAAAGTATAGAGAGTGGTAGGAGAATGACGGTACTGCTCACGACTTGAATGATGCTGGGGGTTAACGAGATGGATTGCCCTATTTTGTGCAAGACATTTAGAATTGATTTTAGAAAGTATCTAGGTTTTGGAAAAAGTAATACCTATAAAGATAGAAAGCCTAGCTTCATTTTAAACTCTCTGATCATCGAGTGAGACATTTCTAGCAACTGTGTAATTTTACTTAGACTTGGAACAAATTAATTATTTGCAATTTATTGTGACACTTTGGTAAAAGATATTGAATCTAAAAACTATTTTCTTTTAAATCTTACCATGTAAGTTAAATTATATTTCTAATCATAGCAAAACTAGGAACAACCATTTTTTATATAAAAAATACTTTGTCATTGGGGCGGGTGTTGGTGTAGTGGTTATGAGCGTGGACTTGTAAGTGGGAGGACCCCAGTTCGAGTCCACCGTAAAACTGCTAAATTTTATATTTGTTTAAAAAATGTTAATAGTAAAGTAGGTGCTTCCGCCCCCGTCCACGACACCTAATTTGGTAGTTGGACGTTAAGCCCGCCTGAAAAAATAGGCATTACTTTACTTTACTTTGTCATTTGTTTCGAATAATAAATGCTGATGCAAAAACAGCAATTATTAAATTCTATAAAAATATTACTTCACCAAGGAATTTACGTAATACATATTATGACTGT
The DNA here is from genome assembly GCA_011037195.1 of Triatoma infestans. Classification (NCBI taxonomy): domain Eukaryota; kingdom Metazoa; phylum Arthropoda; class Insecta; order Hemiptera; family Reduviidae; genus Triatoma; species Triatoma infestans. The sequence continues at coordinate 2,765 of JAAEAF010010419.1, forward strand.
CTTTATATAATAATGGATTTGATCATATACTTCAATGATAGGAAATGATGCTTTAAATAGTGGTTTGATTCCTTAATCTTTAGAAGAAATCTGTTGTAAGAAATTGATAATACATTTTTTCCCTTGCAAAAATTATCCTCATGTTAAGAATGACAAATTTTCTGCAATTTGAAATTTTTTACAATTATTTTTTTTAATTTAGCCCAAAAGGGGTATCCGGTGCATGCAGTTATTTGGGGAATAGCGACCCCACGGGTTACCACAGCTCAGTCCTCCATCCACTTCTAACTAAGGTCTCCGTGCCTAGTTAATCGTCTCAAGCCAAGAGAGAGAGAGAGAGAGAGAGAGAGAGAGAGAGAGAGAGAGAGATAGAGAATGAAGGGATTAGCTCAGTGGTAGAGCGCTGGGCTAGCAACGCAGTGGTCCTGGGTTCGAATCCAGCATGCTGCCCTTAGATTTTCTCTTCCTAGAAGTTTCTACAACTCACTGTCCCGTTATGGGCAATATTGTCTTAGCTAAAGAACACTGCTCGGAGACCGCCAGTGCACTGAGAAGGCTCCAGGGGGCACAATAGATCTTTCAGGTTGCAATGCCATATTCCGTTACAACAATCTACAATCTTGTTTAATTTAAATACAAATTTATTCCAATAACATATTCACAGTTTTGATGGTACAAATATTGCAAATTTATTCATGTTACTTGATTAAGTTAATATTAAGTAGGCAATAAATTGAAAAGGCACTTTGCGGAAACTTAATATAATGGGATTCGAAGAGACGGATCCATAACAGAGAGAGAGAGAGAGAGAGAGAGACATGAAATTAGACAGGATGACTCTCTAGCTTAGGCCAGACTAGAGTGGGAGAAACTGTTTAAATAAAGCTAGGGGAAAGTCTACCGGGAGTTCACACAGCAGAGTTCACACAGCAGTCACAGTGCGTCAGCAATCTTTCTTTTTCTCACCCTAAATGTCTCACTATCATTTTATATATTTTACTGTAAACTCCAGGCAGCTTGTGCGACTTTTCTATTATACAGTGTTCAGCTTTATTTCTAGTTCATTTATCTTCATTTAGCTCGTTTATTGGGTAGTTTCTATCTAACCCAATTTCTCTTCTTCTCAATCCTATAATACCTAACTTAAAAACTTCCCAAGAATACTCACAAAATTAAGTAATTGAAGAAAATTTTTATTATTTAATGTAAGTAAAATGTAGAAAAATTAAAAAAACGAAAAAAAAAATCGAGGTTGTATTATGAAAATGTGTAAAATAGAAAAAAATAGAATAAACTGGCGGTACTTGCAGTAAGAATATCTACCTTACAATTTCTCAAAAAAAAAAAAAAAATCATTTTATTCCTAATCAAGAAAATAACTTTTTTTCTGCAAGAGTGGTCTGATATAAATCTTTAATCTTTACAGATTAAAAATAATCACAGTGTTGTTTTCAGTTGTAGTATTTTTAAAATTTGTACATTTTAGCAATAAAATAGTGGCTGGTATTATTCGAACTTCGATTTACAATTTATGGCGATCATAAAGCTCAATGCGCGGTATTGGTTTGGAATATGGACCACCGGTCACCCCGCTATTTAAAAAAATCATTTTATTTCTCTTGGGAGTAGTCGGGAGAAAGCCAAATTTAGCTATGACGCTCAATTTTCATGATGTATGGAAAAAATATAAAAAGTTGTACAGAATTAAAATTTCTTGTTAGTTCCACTATTTATAAATAAACGTAAAAACAGATTCGTGCTTATGTGATTTATTTTTAAAACAATATGGGATTTTAATTTATTGTTTGGTGGGGGTAGGGGATGTGCCCTGCGACCATCGATGGTCTATTTTACCCTGAAATTATTTATTATGCCGCGCAGGTGTCCAAACGCAGGATTCAGTATTATGATGAATTTTGTAGGGGTTCCCCCAAAACTTTTAATTTATAATAAAGATCGTTCTTATCCAGGGAGTCAAATGCTGACTTAAAATCTACAAAGAAACATTATAGTTTAATCCCCATCTCTAATGTTTTAAGTTTAATAATATTAATGCCACTGAAAATGTTGTCCACAGTGGAGTTATAATTTATATAAATAATATTATCTACAAAACGTTCCTATGGATGATGGATTTGTATCCGAAACCAGCCAGGAACAGCATAATAAAGCATATCAGAGATATTTTCCGTGATTGCCTGCTTCTTTTTTTTGTGGTCATCAACTAATTTGATCAACCGATATATCAACTATTAACTAATCAAGTATATCAACTAAATATTTTGCTCTATGCAAATCTATAAATCTATGTTATCACACTGTTTTTGACAAAAACATTCTGTTGATGGGCGATCGCCCGAAACCGGTAGTGTACCACAAAGAGAAGTAGAGCTATAATGGAAAATATCTCTGATGCTTTCCAGCTCTGCGGAACCAACTAAAACAAATAAACATTCTTTCAGACTTCCATGGCCGTTATCATGTAAAATCACTTAGTTGTTCAGGTTGAGACCGCATCAGTGGTTTGTTGTAAACCGTAGTTTCGCCCATATTACAAAAAGCTTCTTCAGGGTAGTGTCGCCTCGAAAGCTGAAACAACACTGACTAGATATAGAGTAGGTAGTTTAGAGCGGTGGAGAGGTGGGGGGTTAGCTTTCCCCTTCCTTCTGTAGATGGCTGTTGTTAGTATGCGGGGCTAGGTACAGACGGCTTTGTGGGAGAAACTGGGGCTTGCGCCCAAGTTTGTCACTATGGATCTACACTATGATCATCAGACCTATGGTTACATATGGGTCGGTAGTTTGGTGGACCAAAACGCTGCAGAAGGGGGCGGTGGAAAGGCTTGGTGGGATCCAAAGGCGAGCATGCCTGGGTTCCACGGGGGCCATGAAGACCACCCCGACTGCGGCGTTGGAAGTCCTCCTCAATCTGCCACCATTACACATTCTCGTTCTAGGCGAAGCCAGAATGGGAATACATAGGCTCCTGCAGGGGCCGCCTCCCATCACCTCTAGGCATGATCGTAATAACCAGAGGTTGATTGAGGAAATCAAGGCGGACTATCTTCTGGGGATGCCAACGGATAGGATGGTTCCTAAGTATTTTTTCGAAAGGAACTTCCATATTGTCATACCGAGCAGAGGTGAATGGGGCTGTGACCCACCCCTGTTCGGTAACTCGATCTGGTATACAGATGGATCCAAAACTCCGACTGGGGTCGGAGCGGGGTCTACGGGGGCAGGCCTAAAGTTAAAATTAAGGCCAGCCTAGGGAAGTACGCCACGGTCTTTCAGGCTGAAGTCGTGGCGTTACAACTCTGCGCTAGGGAGATTATAAGGCAAAGGATAGTGGGTAGAAGAGTGGCCATATACTCCGACAGTCAGGCAGCCCTGAAGGCACTTTCCTCACACCAAATAGTCTCAAGACTGGTGTGGGACTGCCTACTTGCCCTCACCGAGGTGGGTACTCGGAATAAACTGACACTCGCCTGGGTGCCGGGACATGCGGGGTTCCTGGGCAATGAGAGGGCGGATGCCCTAGCGAGGGAGGGCTCGCAGGATACCTTTATAGGCCCCGAATCCTTCTGCGGCTTGTCCAGGAGCCTCATTCAAACTTCTATCAGGGGGTGGATAGAAGATCAACGTCTGCGTTGGTGGGAGGGAACACCAGGACAGAGGCAGGCAAAGCTCTTCATTAAAAGACATTTGCCTAAATTTACCAAAGACCTACTGAGCCAGACCCGAAGCGATATAAGGTTAATTGTGGGTCTACTAACAGGGCATTGTAGGCTGAACAGACACATGCACCACCTACAACTTGCGGATAGTGCGGTATGCCGATTCTGCAAGGTAGAGTAGGAGACCCCTGGCGAGGATTAGGTTTCTTCAATTGGGGACGGACAATTCCGAAGCTGGAAGCTGCATGACGGAGCCGCTCTCAGCTTTGCTAGGACTGATTAGGATGGTAAGGCTGGGGGCTGTTCTGTAATGTAAGGGGATCCACAATAGACCTCGATTTGTAGGTCGCAGTGGAATGAGGCTCACCCCCCCCCGTTTCTATTCTAGTATGCGGGGCTTAATTTTCTTTGCCATACGTTTGATTGGCTATTGGGTGACGAGGTCTTAGTCTTCCCTCCCACTGCCTCGTTGCTAAAGTTGCAGCCTTGTTCGTCATGTTTATTCAGTTTCCACTGTTTCAATTTCTACTGGCTCTCTTACACCTCGTTCGTAATAATTGCTCACTTGGGCAAGGACTTTGGTATTCTTAAAATTTATTACATGCTCAGAAGTGTTTTGTTGTGTTTGACACATTGTATGTATTCTATAAGGCGCGTTGTGGCTAACCTTTTAGTTTGTCATAAATTCATGAATTTCCTAAATACTGTAATTTTACTATTACCAAGTATTGATAAATATATTTATATATGTATGTATAATAAATTTGCCGCTACGACGGTGAAAATTTGAAGAATTAGTTTTTCTGATCGAACTCAACATTCATTTTACAATATAAAAAAAAATATATGGCGGTTGTAAAGAACATCAAACATTATTTTAAACAGTTATTAAGTTGCACGAAAAACACGATGACCAATGTTAATAACAATATAAAATGAAAGATTAATTTTTTTAAATTATAAATCAAACAGTACACAGTCTACGAACAACCGTATTATTTAAAACTTATAAAAGAAAGCTAAAACAAGATTATGGAGTTTCATATTTAAATTTTATAAAATAACCAATATAAATTCTCAGGTTAATATGGTATATGCAAATTTTTGCAATATTATAAAAATAAACATTGATAGTTATTTCAAATAAAAACATCAAAGAAACGCTGCCCTGACTAGCTGTGATGCCACAATATCTATAAACAGTAGTATAGAACCTATCAGGTTTAAGTTGTATTAATATGCATAGTTTACAAAGAAAATATAAATACAGGACTACCACGCGGAGGACCCGGGTTCAAGTCCAGCTGTGCTACCTTTAGATTTTTTTCTACCTAGGAGCCTCTACAGCTCACAGTCCGGTGATGGGTAGTGTTATCTGTAACGAGAGAACACTTCCGGTGGCCGGCAGTGCACTGAGTAGGCTCCGGGCACCAATGACCATAGATGTTGCCGCGTCTTAAATTAAAAAAAAAATATATATATAAAAATCATATTTAAATTGATCTTATATTACACCTTAAGGTTAAAGTATAATAAAATTTGTAATTAACAAAAACAAAAATAAAGTACTAGTTAATTTACATCATATAGTTTTTAAAACTAATTTGTATCGACAGCTGCCGGACCCTAGCAATGCGAAGCGCCCCCGCAATGCAGGGTCTTGCAACAATCATCTAGTTACGTCTGCCACTAAAGTTTACATTATCCTTTAATACTTTATAAAATACCATTAGTAATCTATAAACTAATGTAATATAATTTGTAGAAATGAAAGTGATGGAAGATATTGTAATATTAAACTTCTCGAAACATGAGACAGGATGAAAACACTAGTTCTTGCGGATGAAATTTAATAATAAAAAAAATCTGGTGTGAAACACTCACACAACTTTCTCTTACTCCTGTTCTCAAAATTACAATTGACAAATGTTATAGTTTGTGTACCAAATATAACGAAATTCGTAGAAAACTGAAAAAAACTGTTCAGTAAAAGCGCACTTCCGGTTTACTGATATTCTTAGAACTTGGAATTTTGGTCATCTATTTATTTATAATTATTTTTGTTTGGATGATAGAATTGTATAATCAACTATGATACCACTGTAGAGGAAGCTGTAACCCCTCCCCTCACCTAAAAGTGCCCTTAAATGAATTTTTCTAGAGATATGTTTTAAATAAAAGGTGTAGTAGATCTTTGCATGTTTAGTTTATATACGAAGTTTCAAGAAAATCGTCGGAGCCATTTTTGACAAAATCGCGAAAAAGTGGAAAAAAATCATTTAGTAAAGTGTTAAAACAAACGCACTTCCGGTTATCCGATTTTTTTCAAACTCGGAATTTGAACAACTATTTAATTCTTATTAACATTATTTAGATGACAGAATTCTCTAATAAACTGAAATAGCAGTTAGATGAAACCTACTCCACCCCTCCCCCAGAAGTGCCCTTAAATGAATTTTCCCGAAGAAATGTTTCAAATAAAGTTGTAGCTGTTAGTATGTGTAGTTGATACGTCAAAGTTTAAAGAAAATCATTGGAGCTATTTTTGAGAAAATCTCAAAAACGTAAAAATAACAACTTGTAAAGTAGTACTTCCGGTTAAGGAATTTTGACAGATGACCCACTGTCGGATCCCATGGTGATACCTAAACGGAATATCAACTTTGAACTTTCTACGATTTTATGTTTTTCAGCTATGCTGTTCACATACATACACACACATAGACACACACACACACACACACACACACACATACAGATCATTTGCTAAAAACCACTTTTTTGGACTCAGGGGACCTCAAAAGGGATATTTCTGGTGAAAACTCAATATCGAAAATTTGACACGATTACAATACTTCCACTTACTAGGAGTAAGAGAAAGTAATACTCTTACTAGGAGTAAGAGAAAGTAAAAAAAAAATGAATACGATTCATTTTTGAATAAAAAATTACAGCGGTTATAAAAATCATAAAACAAGAAAAAAAAAAGAAAACTTGCATCTTGCAATGAAATGGAACGCATAAATATATAGTTCTGAGAATGTTCCTTATCAGACTATAGACATGTAAGATGTTTATAATACAATTAAATGTTATAGACGTTTATAGATGGATAGAGGCTTCATAATAAGCTTTTTAATGATCCGTGTGTCATTCTTAAACCAGTAATTTTAATTATATTATTCTTATTTATATAATATTCAAGATTTAGATGTTATGCAATAATTACTTATGATGACAGTTCTAGAGAACATACGACCTGGAATCTAGCCTGACGGCGAGCATGTTTGTAAATCCTTGGCGCTATACACACTCTATAAGATTCTACTTTATGAAACAAAAAAAAAAGGTTTACTTTTATGCGCTAAATTCCCCATGGAACCTGATGAATTACTACTTGAAGTGATCGGTCAGTTAAAGAGCTACTCTCTAAATTGGTTTCTGAATATTAATCTAAGCTAATTATGTAAGAAAATTATGTTGTGACGTAAAGTCAAATATATTAAATAGTGTATACAATATACACTATTAATAGTGTATATGAATATATAATATAGAAATAAGTAGTGGGGTAGTGGGGAGAGAGCTCACCAGGCGAGCGAGTGGTGGGGAGAGAAAGGGCTGTGTAGCCGAGAGTGCTGGAGTGGGGCCATTCTGCTCTGGCGAGCGAGAAGATACAGAGCGAGAGTAGTCCGACCGAAGCTGTATAAACTGAACCCACTAAGAGGACAACTTTGGAGTGCACTCCGCGAAACGACGAAAATAGGAGCGATTCAGGCTCAGGGTCCGCCATCATCTGTCTGGCCGGTAGGAAGTACCACTGCAAGTCACCAAGAGGCTCGAAAGGTACTGTGTGGGGTGGAAGTGGGGTCACCCTGTTCTCTCCCCTTTTAACAACCCTGGTTGAACACAGAGAACGAGAACTAATAGAGACGCTAGATAATTTTCAATTGTTGCAAATAACATTAGAAATAAGCTAGGTTAAGTTAGATATTAAGTTAGGCTAAGTAAGAAGGAATCATTTTTGTGTTACGTATTTATTTTTATTTTTTTTTCATTTGTTCATTTGAATTGGAGGAAGTACATAGTAGCAGAGGTACTGTAATAAACGTCATTCGCAATCTGACCGCTCTCTTTAATTTTTTTTTTCTGTTTTTTTGTCAAAACCACCTAATTGCCCCACCTCCCTCTTCCCAACGTTATTAACGTTACAATGTTCACCCAAAAAATTATGATGCAAATTGTCTAGAATTGAATCTTGTAATATTTGGATAATGAAATAGTAAAGAATTGTAAATATCTCGGAATATTATTAACCATTACACTCTCTCTTTCACATTACGCCTAAGTGAAAATTTTTCTACAACGAAACTAGCTGTATGATATTTTTTTTTTTTTTTTTTTTAATTAATGGCGCGTTAACATCTGTGGTCATTGGTGCTCGAAGCCTTCTCAGTGCACTGCCAGCCTCCCGGACAGTGTTCTAGCGGACAGTGTTCTACAGCAAAAACTAGCTGTGGTATTATTTTTAATATAATTATATAAATACACAATACATAAGGGGTGTTCAATGCAACTTTGTCTTGGGTGATGTATTATGCATGACAGGTATGGGACTTTATGCTATATGAAGAAGTAGAGAAATTTCAGCGTTTTTATCACAAAAAAAATTGGTTGACTTTAGTTATCAATCAATCAAAACTAGTTGTTGTTTAATAGAAGTTTGTTAAAAAACAAAACAAAAACAAACTCTGTTTAAAAATAGCATAATTTTGTAATAGTTAATTAAATAAATGAATGATCTTCTTACTAGATAGTTAACAATTTAATCAAAATAATTTTAATTTACATTGTCATTAGTTTTTGCCTGATAATTGAATAACAATTTCCATTAACGTAATTATTATAGTTGTAATCAAGTTAATGCATTTATTAAATTTATTAGATAATGTATTTGATATTAAATTATTAAATACTGGGGTATCCGTACTTGGTTATTAAATTAATACTGTGATATCCAGGCAATTATCTGGATAGCAACAATTTAATATAGAATTTATAATACGGTTATTTTTATATTATATTTATAAATAAAATGAAAGATACTGGACTAGCACCGCAGAGAACTTGGTTTCCAGTCCAGAGCTGTGCTACTCTTAAATTTTCTCTTCCTAGGAACTTCTACAGCTCACTGATCCCGGTGGTGGGTAGTAAATGACTATAGATGTTGACGCGCCTTAAATTTAAAAAAAAAACGAAGAAGATGGAAAGATAGTTGAGTTGATAATTTGGTACTGTTAGTATTATTGTGTGTGTATCATGTACCATGAACAAGGTAACAAATAAACGGAGTTCTTAAGCTGTCTCTCTCTATGGTTATTTGTAATAGATTAAGCTGGTAGGATATACAGCAACTGGGATCCACAAGTGGGGATAGATCTGTAGTGGGAGTTTCAGGGGTTTTATGATTAATAACTAAATGTTATGAATACTGCACTATAATTAATATCTATACACTTATAATTCTAAGGACTTGACTTAATTAAGAGACGGGGAGAGAAAACTAAATGAGAGATAGGCAGAAAGATTGGCAAATTAATGGTGTGCAGACTGGATGTTTGTTACTGGCTGGTGACACGGAAGGTATCTTCACTCTTGAAGATGGTGATAGAATGGGGCGATCACTGTCCTTTTTTTCTTCAATATATACACTTGTGGTAGGGAACGCAAGGCGATACTTCATCCCCAAACCTTGGTTGCCTTCGTCTGAAGATACGACCTTGGCGTTCCTTGCGGATAGCGGTGAACTAATTTGACGTATGATAATGTGCCATCACATATCTAATAAGAGATCTGATAGATTAAATCTAAGTAGATAGATTCAATGCATAATAAGATCCAGCCTGAGAAGGTATTTGTTATTAATTTTTATACAATTATTAATTTTTGTGTAAAAGAAGTCACATGGCCAAATGGGAAAAGGTGGAGGAAAAAATTGAGTGTTTCTCGCGAACTTCAACAAGTATAGGAAATGTAGAAGATTAGGATTCATCTTATAACCCCTTATTTAGATGCATAGTTCCTCTGGTTGTGATGAGTATACTTTAATTCAAACATCTCTATTAAAAAAAAACAGAGAGTTTTTATCTCAATTAAGATTATACAATGAGCAAAATATGAAACTGTATTTTGATGGCAATAAATATATTATTAATAGTTTTTTTTTTTAATTTATGGCGCGTCAATATCTATGGTCATTAGCATCCGGAGCCTTCTCAGTGCAATGCCAGCCTCCGGACAGTGTTCTCTCGCTACAGACAACGATGTCCATCACCGAACAGTGAGCTGTAGAGGCTCCTAGGAAGAAAAAATCTAAGGGGTAAGCAGTGGACTCGAATCCGGGGCCTCCGCCTAGGAGTCCAACACGCTAACCACTGAGCTAACCTATTAACAGGTTTGAGAAGGAGAGAAATTGGATTAGATAGATAAATAAACCAGAAGTAGAATAGAATGCTTTATTTACATAAAAACAACTACAGAGAAAGAAATGAAAATAATCTGTAAAGCATATTTAGGCTGGTATCAATATACCGTCGCCTAGAGTTGCTTTCTTACAAAAAAATTGATATTAGACACAAACCAACTCAAACGTATTGATATCATTACTATCACTACATTTTCCTTCTTTTCTTTTTTTTTGTTTTTTTAATATAACAATTAATTTTTCCTATATTCCTTTATATAACAAGAACAAAAATAACTTTATAATACACAGCAGTAATATGGTATTCACCGAGCTCAATAATTAAACTCCTGGATAAGATATAATCTATATTTATATACTGAGAGGAATAAACCAGAAGTAAAGCTGAACACTATATAATAGAAAAGTAGCACAAACTGCCTGGACATTACACTAAAATATATAAAATGGTAGTGAGTAGTAATGAGAAAGGTTGATGACGCGTTGTGACTGCTATATGAACTCTGCTGCAAGACTGTCAGTAGACTCCCTCCTATGGCTGATACAGCTGTATTTAAAACAGTTTCTCCCACTCTAGTCTGGCCTAAACTAGAGAGTGATTCTCTCTCTCTCTCTGCTTTAGATCCCTCTCTTCGGATCCTATTACATCAATACAGAGGAAATTTGTACAATATGTAATATGAAAGAAATGGTAACTTTGGTTTATAGAGTTTTTAGATGTCCTATATATAAACTGATCGCTGTCATTACCTCGCCAATTATATCTCTCAGAGTATCGATTTCGATCAAATAATGACTAATCTGCTGCAACCTGATATCATTTTTGGTTAATAATCTTTTCTGTTATGTAATATGATAACAGAAGGAAAATATATAATTTTTAATTATAAAAATTATAACTAGTGGTGCCAGCCAGACGCTATTATTCAATACGATAGCTGAGGTCAGTGCACGATCAAAGCGACCGCCAAGGACAACCGCCAAAGACACACTGCTTTCAAAGGGGCATTATACGGCCAGTACATAGAGGCCGCCTGGTCAATACACACAGCAATAAACAAACAAAATACCGACCACCTGGATACAGTCCTTTGATAACTACCATCACCTGTTACCAAACCTGTTGCCGACCTATTCAAGACCTAGGGTCAACACACGGCAATAAACAAAACACTCAAAAGACCGTCCACCTGGCTACAGTCCTTTGATAACCGCCAACACCTGTTCAAGACCTAGGGTCAACACACGGCAAGAGATGTTTGAGTGTGACCCGTAATTACAAGACTTGTCAATGTGTGGTGATAGCAATATAAGGTCTCTCTACAGGAAGTGGGGATGATTATTCTTTAGTATTTCATCTGCGTATCATCAAGATTCTACCAGTGACATAGTTTATACATCGGAGCGCGTCCCTATCTAAGTATTTAAACATATATTTATTTATCAATCATTATAGTTGGTGCATTCTAGTTACAATTTAAATCATTTCAAATTAATTGTAGTTATATCTTTTCAAACGTTTAAATTATTTTTAAAATATATATCTATTTTCGTAAACTAGTAATTCATATTCCGAGTAACAACTCTCTAAAAATCTCTAATTCCCAACTATTCATCGCATCATAACACCTCTCCAAGACATCTGAACCCATTACAGTTATATCACTCAAATACTAAAGCTGAGATCTTTTATTTTAAATGAATTAGGATAATTTTATTTCATTTTATCGAATTATGTATAGCAACTATATGTAATTATGTATTGTGTATAGTAAATATTTCTGTAACTGTTCTGTCACCTTTAATTGGTTGTAAACAAGTAAATGCTGTTTTATTTCTGTACCAAACTCATATGTAACATGTAAATTTTTTTTACATAAATCCATTATTATTATTATTATAATTATAGAATTAAGAATGGTAAAGTTAAGTAAAGTACGGGAAAATATTAAGTTCAACACATCTTAGAGTCACAAACTTAGAGAAGTACAAAGGCCAATTGAAAGCTATGAGAAAGAATGTAATCGCAAAGAAAAACTAAAAAAATATATTCAGTAAAATGATAAATCCGGGCATCCGATTTTTGTCGAAAACCTTATAGAAACCTAAATGAAATACTAACTTTCGCCTTTCTGTGATTTTTTTCATTTTTGAGTTATGCTGATCACACATTACATACATACACAGATATACAAATAGACCAATGCCCAAAGAACCACTTTTTTCAGTCCTACAGGAGCTCAAAACCTCTATTTCCGGTAAAAACTTGGTAACAAAAATTTGACACGATATTGCAAATACTTCCGTTCTTTCAGCAGTAAGAGAAAGTAAAAAGTTACCCGCACGATATATTTTAAAGTAACCCGCTAAATTATGAACATCTTTTGTATAAAAATTAAATTAAAACTTGATAAATGATTTTATTGTTATATGCCAAGGATATTAGTGTAATGATACAACTGGATGCATCCTGGAGATTTACCTACCAGATTTAAAAAAAATTGATCGAAGAAGATAAGTCAGACTAATGTAATTTTTTTTACAAATGTATATTCTGTTGGATATACACTTTAGATATGTTTTCGTTGCTTATGAGAAAGGAATTCAATTACAACTATGACAAACTAGTCTGTTCTAATGCTAAGTGTCCACTTGAAATAAAGTCACGGAGATCAGTCTCAGGGTGTCGTCCATTGGAGATCACTTTCGCTCTCGAGACACTTTTCTGAGATTCGTCAGTCACTGCAAACTTGAGACCAGGAACATTTCATGTCCACTTGAGAGTTTCATTTCTAACTTAATAGCAGTTTGTTTATTTTTATCTTTTCTTTCCTAATGGATTTGCTTAAATCTCTAGCTTTTATAATTGCGTATAAAATTGCGACAAAGTGGAAAGTGGGGGGGAAAAAAAGGAGTGTTGGTTTAGGAAATGGGTAGATTGACGAAATGAATTCGGAATTTTTCGGGCATGAGTGGTTTTTTTCTTAACTTTTGTATTTGACAAAATTTGGAATCAACTGAACATTATCGCTTCAAATTACTAGATGTATTATCTCACAGATACTCTGCGCATTTATATTTCATGTCCCATTTATATGCGCGCCCGGCTAGTGAAAGGTTAAAAAAAGAATTAACCAAAATACAAATAAAAATGAAATAAAAACATAGAATTCCGAAATAAAAAATGAAAAAAAATACATAAAAAAATGAAGTCAACTCCTCTCAGCTCCGAGAGCTAAGAAAAATCTTCCGACACTGACGGAAGACTGGAGACTGAGTCACGAGAGTAGGAATGAACATGCCCACATGTGAGAGTTGCGCTCTCTGGGACCTGCGCGGGTTTGTTTTCGAGACTGCTCTCAAGCCCTTATCTATTTGTGAGACTAGTCTCGAGACTCTTTTGTCTCTAGTGGACCCAGCATAACAACAAGCTGAGGAATCTGCAATTTAAAAGTGAGTGGAGCGGTGGAAAATCCAAAGTACAGTAGTGGAATCATTAACCAAATTGGAATAATGAAAGTCATCGTAACAGATCATGGACCAAATAAATTATATTTATATTTCCCCAGATAAAGATATTGTTATGATATGTTTTGTAAGTTATAATATAATTTTAAATAAAATTTAGTTGAGAGAGAAAGGGAAAAAAATAAAATAAAAACAAAATGTAGCCAATACTTGTATACATCTATTGTAACAAACTATCAAAAGTAATAATAGAAACAATAGTTACAAATAAATAGGTGCGCGCCCGTGTGTACGTGGTGATAAGAAAGTAGTACGCTGTGAGGCTTACTGCAGAGCGGTTGTTGCTTTGTGTAATTTTTTTTTCCACTAAGTTTGAGGTTTTCTCATTACGCCTAGGCGGATATTTATTTTACTTTTCATTCTAAATTAATGAAAAGCGGTGTTGGTGATTGTGTCCGTCGTCAAAAGGTGTTGGAAATTTGCTGAGGCGCCTGACGAAACACCTAAAAGAAGGGGATTTTTCCAGTCGTCCAACAAGAGAAAACTCGACCACAAGGTGGAAAATTCAGTCGACACTCGCAGCGAGTATAATTTGAACTTTCACATACATTTTTATTATTTTAAAAAATAAACAAAGTATGTATAGATTTTAATAATGAATAGATATATAACAACCATATAGAGATATAAAAATTCGTTTCATTTTATTTTCATATTTTCTTAAAATATATTTTGTAACTATAGCAGGTACTTTTTGTATTTATACAGTCATTCTACTAAGCCTGCCTAAATCAAAGAAAAAGATCGATGAATTGAATTAATTTAATTCGATCAAAAACAACTAATCTTATTAAGTGAACTTCTAAAATGAATTCATGAAACTTGAAATTTAGTTTTAATATGACATTTCATTAAAAATTTAAAGAGAGAAGTAATTTAGTACAGACAAAAGGAGTTTCTTTTGTATATTTATTCATCCGCCACCAGCTTTTGTAGTAATCGTATTTGAAAAATACAGTAATTTTCTTTAATTAATATAATATTTTTGTTTCGAGTATATTTTTTTTTCCTTTAAAGTATAATTTTTTTTTAATCTTTACACAAGAGGATTCTGTGATATTTTTTTCTGGTTGTGTATTTTTTTTTAATTTTCTAAGAATGGTTTTGTTTCTAGTGGCATATTATAATAAATTGTAATTGTCTGTACGTATTCACGTCTGTATTTTTTTTTCCTTTTTTTTTTCTATTTTATTTTACTTAGTTTACTCCTTCCCCTTACTCATTTATTTCCTTTCCGTTAGTTTCCTGATTAATCTCATAATTTTATTTTAGTTTTTTTGGACCCTACCCTTCTCCACTGCTGCTTGTCGGGCCTTTTAATGTACATCTACCACCTCCCTGGATTTGAGGTGCAACAATATATACTTCTTTCACTAAATGCACGTTTCGCTAAATACTTCTTTCGCGCATTTTTTTCTGATTCGATACCTGACCTATCGAAAAAACTTGAAATCCTTGCCATCTATGCCAGTACTAATCATCTGGAAGTAAATACTGTTAAAACCAAAACTATACACTTCCATAAAGGCCGCCCAAAAAAGATTAAAAAAATTGTATTATTTGGGTGAGGAGGTGGAAGTTGTATCAGCTTTTGACTACTTGGGAATTAGATTCTCAAATTCTGGTCTGTTTCACCTCGCTTCCAAATTAGCCGTATCCAGGGCCTCATCTGCTGTTGGCTCAGTGTTAGAAATATGCCGCAAAGGCAAATTTAGATCAATGGAATGTAGAAGTAGGGTCAATGATACTATTTCCACGAGTACTCTCTTTTACGGGGTTGAAATCTGGGGGTTGAGATATCTATCTGAAATAGAAAAAGCGCACCTGGAGTTTTACAAAAAGCTCTTTTCGTTAAACAAAAGTACACCTGCCTGGATTATCCGAACTGAATTTGATCTGCTCAACTCCAATTATATGTGGTCAAATCAGCGTTGTTCTGGATCTACAAACTCCTTGGTATGCAATACCATAGACTACCTAAGTTATGCTTTTTGAAGCTAAAAAATATTCACTTTAGTTGGCTTCTCGACCAATTGATGGTTAATAAAAAAAAAAAAAAGTAAATTTTGTAATTGTTTTTTATTATGACAGTTCGACATTTCGACAAACTTTGTTTGTCTTCTTCAGGAATAATACAAAACAAAATTAAAGAAAAAACAAAATTATAACATGAAACACAAACAAAAAACCAAATACATAGGTGATATTACTACTGTATCTCACCAATGTATTTGGTTTTTGTGTTGTGTTTCATATATAATTTTGTTTTTGTATTGTTCGAAAGTTTGTCGAAACGTCGAACTGTCATAATAAAAAACAATTACAAAATTTACCTTTTTTTTTTTTTTTTTTTTTTTTTTTTTTTTTACCATCAATTGGTCGAGAAGCCAACTAATTATTGTTTTCATATTACAACTAACGGCCAACAAGAAAAATCTTCTGATAACTGGGTTTCGCAGATGGATTATTTATTGAGTTTGATTGGCTCAAATGACATCGTACTTGTAACAGATCCCACAGTTTTTAAAAATTCTATCTCTGGAACACTAAATAGATATAAGGAATTCCAAAAGTTAAAAAAACCTAGAACTAATGCACTCAGCAAAGTACAGCCCTATTTATAATGATATACATAGGCCTCAAGATCGGTTTGCCAATATTCTAGCGAATCGAATTTGCCATTTGTTATAGTGAAACTAGTCACACAATTGAGGCTTTCGGGGGTAATTACCAGATCAAATTGTCAGTGAGAAATGTCATACACCTAATTTTGTCCGGTTTATGAATCTCTTCGAAATCAGTACATACTGCAGGTTAAGAATGTATCAGTGGAGCAGTTCCACAATGTGTTCGTTTTTAAGTACGAAAATGAAATTAAATAATTATACCTCTTCACAATTAATTGCCTCAAAACACGATCATTTATACTAAATGAATAGTTTACAGTGAGAGAGATTAACTATATACGTATATCGCCACTTTTTGTCGGTTTATCTTCCTGTATTTATAAATTATACGCTTGTTATTTAAAATATGGATTCAATGCAGTGTGCTAGATACTGTTGCTACTCTACATTTGGTGTTGTATTGTTCTATATTGTATTCCTTATATATTCTAGTCTCTCTTTTCTTACTATGTTGTTCACTGTATTTGACCAGTCTTCATTTATATGGGGTACGTCCCCAAGACCAATTATTAATAATAAAATAAAATAAACATAGAATAGAAAAGAGAGAGAGATGATTGAATTATTACTAAGATTAAATGATGGAAAAAAACATAATAAGCTTATTATGTAAGAAGGGCCAAGTAAGCATTATAGTAACCAGAATATTAGAAATGAATGCGAGAATATTGTGTTATGAAGGAAACTCTTATATTAATGACACACTTTGTTAATCTTGTATAATGAAATCTACAATGTGAATGTATATGGGTGAATGAAAGCAAGCAATAGAGGGGTAGAGTCACCGCATGGACAATAATTGGAATAAACTATATTATTAAATTAAGGCACAAACTTTCAACAATTATAAACTTAAATAATAAACAATATTGCGCAGAAATTTAAATTAACACTTTTTTTTTTTTTATCAAACTTTTAAACAATGTTAAGTTAAAGTTGTTTACTTTTAATTATAAACAAATAAATCCATCATAACAATCATTCTTTAAGTAGGTCAGAATTTGTTTTGTTTTTTAGTAGAAAAACTTGAGCTACAAACTGTGTAAAGTACATCAAAAATAATATATAATTAAGATTTTCAACCTGTTTTTGTGGCAAACTTTAAAATTGAGTTTTTCCTTCTATTTATAATGAAAATTAAATAAGGTATTAAAGAAATTAAATGAGGCTCTTTAATAATGCATTAATTTCTTCGCCAAAAAATTCAAATGAAATTTTTTCATTAAAACAAAATTCTTAATTTTCTTTTCAGCATTAAAAAAAGGTAAAGAAAATACGTTTAGTCTTCAGATAGGATTGTTTATTTATTTTTGATATTCTCCGTTTGTTTTGATAATGTTTGTTGAAAGTAATGATTATTAAAAATGGTTGTAGTTTATTATTTTATACATATTATTTATTACTGGAATGAAAATGTATTACGATTGTGTAAAATTTTCGTTATTGTGTTTTTAACTTCCGGTTTAGTTTACCCCTGATTGCTAAAAAGAATTATTTTTTTTTTTTAAATTGGTTGTGGTTTGTATGTTTGCCTATGTATATTTTTCTTCTGTGATCAGCATAAAACAAAAAAAAAAGACAAATTGCAAAAAGGTTAAATTTGATATTTCCGTTTATGTTCAATAATATTTTGGTCAAAATGTGTATACCGAAAGTACCATGGTTCTCACCCATTGCTCTAGTGGCTAATTCATTCGCCTTTGATGAGAAAATTCAGGGTTCGATTCCCGTGAGGACAAAGATGGTGTTAGATTATTGATTGTTGTAGCGGTAGAGGATTATTGCACTACAACCTAAAAGATCTATTGTAGCCCCCCCGGAGCATTCTCCAATGCACAGCCGCCATCCAAGCAGTGTTCTCTAGCTACAGACAACACTGCCCAGCACCGGACAGTGTGTCGTAGAGGCTCCTAGGAAGAGAAAATCTAAGGGCAGCATGCTGGATTCGAACCCGGGACCTACGCGTTGCTAGTCTGGCGCGCTATCACTGAGCTAATCTCTTCCTTCTGCCTTGGCTTTCGCCAATTAACTAGGGACGGAGACCCTAGTTTGTGTACTGTGTTTTGTCCTTGTCTGTAAAGTGTAGAGTGCATGTAGTTTAAGTGTATTGTGTACTGTTCTGACTAAGTGCATGGAGTACTGAGCTGTGGTAACCCGTGGGGTTGCTTCTTCCCAAGTAACTGCATGCAACAGATACCCTTTGTGGGCTAAAGACGGTGTTGACCTAGCATGTGGGAAGCTATAGTTATTAGCGAACGTTAATGTGGGTAGCTATAGTTAGTTATTAGTCAGTAGCGTTCTCACCATTTTTTGTTTATCTAAGATTTCCAATATCTTAATGCGGAAAATTCCAATTGAGCTCTGACCATTTCACTAATGAAAGCTACTATTGCAAATCATTATTTTCAAGTTACTATAATATTAGACCAAACAAATTCTAGCGTCTTATAAGTCAAACCAGCCAGCTTAAGATGTATCACGTTGATTCAGTAGTCTCTACTATATTACCATATTGCTCTAAAATTTGGGCTCCTCCAAATTTTGACTCTGTGGAAAAAAACACATTTAAAATTATTGAAAAGTTAATTACATTTAAAAATGGTATTCAATTCGTCAAGCCTTAAAATTATAATGAAATGTTTGTGTGGCAATGGCCAGAGGAATTTTTAAAGAAAAAGAAATCTTTGTTGTTCTACGTTTTGGGTATACCATTGGAGCGCTTCTTCAGGAGCACTGTAAAATTTATTGGAGAAAATACATTATTGTAGTTAAGAAAAAATGCATAGATTTATAATTAATAAAGGGAAAGAAATATTAACGGAAAAAATTATAAAACAGAAGTGACAGTAAATTAAATAAAATTATGTTAACAATAAGAGAAAATAAAGTAGATAAATATACCTTTAGGGCAGGAGAGGAGTGTACGTTGCAACCGTTGAGATTTAAATGAAGGGAGAATATTTTTTAAAAATTTGAATAAACTTGTTATAAAGTGGGAGGGATAAGAAAAATGTTTATAGTGAGGCGCGGCAATTTCAAATTGGGAAGAACAAATTAATGGCGAGCGCCTTTTTTATGGGTTAGAAAAATATTGTTATAAGTTGAAATTATGATTTCTTTTTCTTTTTTAAAATTTATAGAGTTCTGATGAAGGTGAATTTGTAAGGATTCGAATAGAAGACGTTTTGCATGATAGGCGTAAATGGTTAAAAATTAATAACCCTTCCATATTAACCACTTACCCCAACCATTCAAAACGTCTTCTCTCCGAATCGTTACAAATTCATCTACATCGAAACTCTATTAATTTTAAGAAAGATAAAGAAATCTTATAACAAAAGATATTTGCCATTAATTTGATCTTCCAAATTTAAAATTGACACGCCTCACTATAAACATTTTTCTGTTCCCTCCCATCTTTTAACAGTTTCTTTAAGTTTTTAAAAAATACTCTGCCTTCATTTCAATCTCAACGTTCTTAACGTACACTTCTCTTAACCTAAAGGTATCTTTATCTATTCTATTTTCTCTTATTGTTAATATTTTATTTAATTTACTATCACTTCTATGTTATAATTTCTTCTGTTAATAATTCTTTAATTTAAATTTTCCTGTCCTTTTTTTAAATTTTGTTGTTATAATCTATGCATTTTTTCTTAACTACAATACTGTACAATAATGTATTTTCTCCAATAAACTTTATAGAGTTCCTGAAAAACGGCACCAATGGCCCCCCCGAAACGTAGAGCAACAAAGAATTCTTTTTCTTTAAAAACTCCTCTGGCCATTGCCATACAAACATCTCATTTTAATTACATTTACTATGCAATACGCCAAATTATTTTGTTCGACTATTGTGGCTGGATGCGTCCATTCATAGTCTAAACAGCTGGACAAACAAAAATTATAAATTACTTCAATCGCTAGGAAACTGTCTAAAACATGTAAAAAAATATTTTAAATTCACTTAGAAATTCTGTAAGTTAGATTAATTACTACGATTTTAATTACATATATAGATTCTAGCAAATTGAATGAATGACATTTTCAAACTTAATTTTTTACTTTATCTTTATTTACCATTAACTAATTGTTTTTTTCAAGCAACAACTATGTAAGTGAGATTATATGTACAACCAGTAAAAAAATAAAATTAAACTTATTGACAACGTAAATACTGTTTAGATAACCTGTCATGCATTCTGTGGACAGTGATGCGAATTACAAGGCAAGCAAGCACATTTCTACTCTTCATTGCAATTATTTATTTATTATTCATTGAAAACCTAGTTGTATAATATTAATAAAAAAAAAAGTTTTTTTTTTCGGTAGAAATTAACTTGAGCTATTGTAAGAATTTAATTTCATATTTTCTCTTAGCAATTGAGATTATAGTTCATTATTTAGTCTTCTATCAATAATTATTTAATTTAAAGTTATTACCAATTTCTTGTCTATATAGTGTTGTCCTTTTAATTTGTCAATGCCTTTAATGTGCATATTAATGTATAAGATGGTGAAGGACGTGAAAATATTCCAGATATGAAAACTATTTTAAGAGGAACACCATTATGTAATATTTTGTTTTAATTATTTATTTAATTAAGTAATCCATTTTCTATTTGACTGCTCCGTTTATAAACAAACATTTACACACATATTACTTATCAAAGTATACTGACTGATTCCTAGTCACCTCACTATCATCAATATCAAAACCTTGTTATTAATTACATCTAAATTACAAATATAGGACATTCATAATTATTATGTTTCTGAGGCTTTAAAAATCAAAAAGTTTTTTGATAAATGAATCAAAAATATCCTAGAAAATAAATTGCAAAGAAATTGAATTAAACAATCGAACAAATATTTTATAGCAGACGTATTAATAACTAAAGAGTTTAAGAGTTTTTTTTTTAATTGCCCAATTAATGGGTCCGAATATGATGATAATTGACAATTCTATTCTTCATACATTTTATAGTTTAATTGTGCATTCCATTTTCATTCTTGAATCCCTTTAGAAAAATTTCTAGCTTCGTAACTTTACCAAATTCCTAATTTCAACAATTTTTTTTTATCAGAAAAAGTCAACAAATGCTAATTTTTTTTTTCAGTAAGGCTTTCAAGGGTACCAAATATGTTCTTTTTAGTTTTTCATTATGCGACTCATTTTCATTTTCAAATTCAACTCAATTCTTGAAAATTGGTTTATTAAGTAAATTTTTAAAATAAAAACTGAATAAGAATATGCATTTTATAGTATTTTGTAATAATAATTGCTGAATAAACAATACTATTTACAAAAAAAATTGTTAATTTTCATTCGTTTAGTGTTTGAAAATGAAGTAGAAAAGATTATTAAGTTGAATATTTATTATTCAAAATTTTATTTCTTATTTAAAAATATTCTTTTAATATATAAAAACTGTAATTAAATAGATAGAAATATTCATTATTATTTTCTCTTATAGCTGGAAAAGTAAAGCATGGCAATCGTTTCAAATTTTCAAAATTGAATGACGTCCTATGAATGAAAGTGTTTATAGCAAACATTTAGTCCAATGTTTGTATTCATGATTATGTACGCACAATGTTGCTGATATTGCTTTTGTTTAGTGAATGCACATAAAAAAAAAAACCATAACTAATTGAATAATTTTTTTTAAAGAATTTGACTTTGGGGGTTAGGAGATTTTGTGATATCGGCACTTCTCTTGTAATAAAACCCACATTCTAAGTGTGCTTTTTATTAATTTGCAAATCGGCAACCACGACTTCATCAAGGGCAGCTTAGGGCAACTTCATATTATGAAAACTATCTAGTATAAAGGTATGGTTTCACATTCAGTATGTATCATATTAAAAAAAACATTTTAGTAAAGATTTGAAGTTGAAAGCAAATTTGTGGACTAGATATGCAAGAAAGTCATGTATGAACGTGTGTTCCACATCAGTTAAGTACAACATTTAACGCTAGAAATAATAATATCTGGCATGGCTCTACCCATCTCCAGGATACTGTATACTTAACCTGCCCCCCCCCGGGAAGATTGTATTGAAGTTCTTTACCAGGAACATCTTCTTCTTCATAGTCTGTTCCTCTTGTAACATATAGCGGTGTCGAGGTCTTTCACTGATTAGTTTATAATCTTTTATATTACACAATTTCTCTTTCCTCACAAGACATCCCACTCCCCCATTTGCTCTTTCTCCTCCAGTGACTCCTGAATACACTAGAGAAATTCCTTGACTAATGTCAATTATTCCCGAACCTTTCTTGATTATTTCAGTCAATAATAGGAACTCTACTCTTCTCTTCTTGAATTCTTCCGCGACTTCTTCCTCCTTCCCATTCATTCCTCCTTCCCATTCATTCCTCTGATATTCCATGTAGCCATACGAGTAATCCGTTTTCCTCTCCAAGTCGTTACCATTGAAAACTGTCCAGCTCTTCTTGCATTATTCCTTGTAATCCATTAATTCTCGGGCCAACGAGAGATCGGCCCGTTGCGCCCATAGCCTGCTCGAGGGACTACCTCCTCAAAGCTGGCAAGCCAGCTTCCCCGTTCGGGGTGTTTCCTAGGGAAGGTAGCCCTAGGGTATGTACTGTAAGAGCCTTTGATTATGTGTGAAATGTGTATATGTAGTGTGGATGAGACATATACTGTAGTGATGAGTTGTGCATGGAGTACTGAGCTGTGGTAACCCGTAGGGTCGCTACTCCCCAAGTATCTGAATGCCCCTTGCGGGTAACCAGGAACATTTACAAGATAATATTTTGTAAGTATAATTGGATCTCAATTTTTTTTTTTTTCCTAATTCTTGCGCATCAACATCTATGGTCATTAGCGCCCGGAGCCTTCTCAGTGCACTACCGGCCTCCGGACAGACAACACTTTCCATCACCCAACAATGAGTGCAACGGGTAGCACTGGTCTCGAACCCAGGACCTCCGCCGTGGGATCCAACGCGCTAACCACTTAGCTAATCCCTCGCTTTCCCTTGAACTCAAAATTGAATAATTTCCCAATACCTATAGGTTCGTCAAAAATTTTACAATCCTTGAACCAACTGGTTGTTAAACGAGTGCTTAAGAATCTAATATTAAGATTTAAAAATATGTGTGTATGCAAAGATATCCATTATGTTGTAGATATAATTATACATTACAGAAACTTAAGCTCCTTAGGTCTTTCAGAGGATTACTTAGATTGGAATTATTTGTTCAATTAATTTGTTAAGGATAATACTGCTCTGAGGAGACTGGCAAACCTTAAAATTGGAATTCTGCACTGTAATGGCAGTAAATATGTTTTTTGACAGTAACAGTATCTGCAGTAATGGTGCCATGATTTGTTCCTGGATTCCATTAATCCATTTTCTATTTGAATGCTCCGCTTACAATATATTTACATATATATTATTAATCAAAGTATACTGACTGATTCCTAATCACCTCACTATCATCAATATCAAACCTTGTTATTAATTACATCTAAATTACAAATATAGGACATTCATAATTATTATGTTTCTGAGGCTTTAAAAATCAAAAAGTTTTTTGATAAATGAATGATGTTATCTGGATTATTGTTTATTGTTAATGTACCAATATGATTATTTTTTGTTTTTCCATTTGTTTTATCTCTATAATTAAGTATTTATTTCTTCCTTTTCCCAAGAATTGATACTTTAATATTATGATTCGAGAATATGTTGTACTTTATGTTTTGTTTTTTATGTGTAGCAGCAACTCCGAGCTAAAGGTGTTGCATCTATTAGCTTTTTATAAATAAATAATATATTTAACTTATTTATTATTATAAATGGAAAATATAATGATATTTTTAGAAAATGAAAAAAAAAAATTAATCATTAATTCAACTAATTCACCACTCTACCCTTTCAGCATACTGCGTATCTTCATTTCTTCATTTCACGAATAAAAGTTAATTTTCTCCTTCACAGAATATTTCTTAGAATGAGCAATTAGGATTATAAAAAAAACCATTACAGTAACCAAGATATTTATTTTCAATCTTTGCAAAATCCCTCTTACCTTCTTACTATTATTAACAACTCTGTGCCGAAGCAATTGCAATATAAATTTAAATATAAATAATGAATTTTTCTGAGTACTTGTATCCGTCCGTTTCTAGTAGCATGCTTCTTTTTATTTTCATTTGCTGCTAGAGAAACTATTGCGATCCTGCCAAAATAATTTTTGTCCCCTGAGTACGGGAAAAAATGTTATTTTTGTTTTGTTTTGCGAATTGTCTGTGTGAAAGAGAAAGAGAATAAAATATTTGAAAAACGTAATAACGCAGGAAGCTCTTGAAGTTGTTACTAACCAATCGTACCACCATCGGATACGATACGAATATTATGGTCAAATTCCACTTATGGCAAATGTACTTTTATAGAATGTCTATTTTTGTTTTAAATTTTCTCTTATTTTTACCGAAACTGTCTCCAATGGATATTATTGGAACTTCGCCCACAGACGGGCCATTGACAATCTTGTATTTTATTTATTATATCAGTTATTTCTACTGTATAAAACTGATGTAGTTATTATTTAATTTTTATTTTCACAAAAGTGTGTAAATTAGGTTATATAGAATTTTTTTTTTTTTTTTTTTTAAACAAGGACTTCTTCTTAACTTCGCATCCTAACGAAATATGTATTTTCTATAACTTTTATTTAAACTTTTCAAAGAAAAATTGATTTTTGGTGAGTTCGGTAACCAATAGGTTTTCCGCTAAACTGCTATTTCAAAATCTTACAGTTTTTCTAAACGAGTTAGAAAAAAGGCTTCTCTACCAGGGCTCCCTACAACAGGCTTCCCTTGCAGTTCTTACCTCATCGGATCAAACTCCTGTTGAGGTGTTAAATAAAACTGAACGTTTGGTAAAAATTCCAACAAGTAAGAATTTTTTTTCACAATATGATACATACTTCATATCAAAATTTTTATTATTTTTGACCGATTTTGAATGTTCCTCATTATCAGAGAGTTTTTACCTTAATCAAATTTTGTAGAAATGTTGACTTCACTGTTTATAGTTTCCAACACTCATACAACAAATAAATTGATTGTGTGAGGGAGTGTCGAGACGTGAATAATGGAAGTAAAAATCTCGAATATAAGAGGTTCATGCAAACAAGTGTCACCAAAAAAAAAAAAAAGAGAAGCGTTTCTATATATTTTCTATTAATTTTCAAAAAGACTCTTCTTCAATTCTTAGAATAAATAAATTATATATTTAAAAAAAATAATTTTATAAGGCACCTTCTTCGGCGGTTATCTGGTGTTCCCTCATCCAGCAAAAGCCGCCTGTACAAACATTTAAATTTTTAATAATTTTCATAAAGAATTTGGCGCAGATTTGTGTCACTTATGTTTTATGTGTGCCATTTTTGTTTTGTTTTGAATTTGGTACGACGCGCGGATACGAGGGAGTGAGTGAATGGGGCTTTGCGAGGAAGTCTCCTCTTTCTTATAGTCTTGGCAGAAGAGTATAAGCGTTACTAAATTTGTAACGCTTATACTCTTATTACATTTTTTAATACTAAATTTATTTTTAAAATCTAGCAATATTCTTTTGAATTCGATCTTAATGTCAAAGTAAAACATGGAACAGCATAGAAACCTCAGCCCCGAAAGAGTGATCAA
>JAAEAF010010420.1:0-48562 GCA_011037195.1 Triatoma infestans
GTTATAACATCAGGATGCTCTCTACAGTTCACATTTTTTCTAGAGGTGAATGTATTTAAATCTAGTCCTAGCTTTTTTAAACTTTCTGCAATTCTTGGATCGGTTGGTTCAGCATCTTTATCTCGATTTAATACTTGAATGCGTTCTGTAAAAATATATAAAACACAAGTTAAATAGTTTGTGGCAATAATTTGTGATAAATTAATACACTTTTTTAATATTAATTCATTATTTCAATTGGTAAAGAATGTATCACTTTTACTCTCTGAATGTGCATAAATTTTCATTTTTTATCTTTAGTGAGTTAAGGTAATCTCTATGATACCAATTTCATTGTAATTAAATAAATAGATATAAGTTCAATGATTATATTTGTTTAATATTTTAAAAAATGGACGGGATTAGCTCAGTAGTAATGCACTGCACTTAAAAGCAGGGGTCCCGGGTTCCAGGCTAGGCATGCCGCACTTAGCAGATCGCACAGCTTACTGCCCGGTGGTGAGCAGTTTGTCTTAACGTAAATATCCGCCCTGAGGGCAGCAGTGCACCGAGAAGCTCCGCGCGCCAATATTGACTCGCTTAAAAATTGAAAGAGGAAATTATAATGACAAAATAAGCTTCCGCAAATATTATATAATGTTTAACATTAACATAATGAATATTTATTTAATTATTTTTTTTAAATACTTTACTAAATAGAAAATACCTAACATCCATTCTTGCAGATCCTATACGTTTTACATATTTTTACTTTGTCTTAATACTTTATTTAAATCAATAATATACATGAGAATTTTACTGGACTTCCTGGCGAATCACAATAGCCTCCGGCCGCCCAGGATAAGGCTTCAAGGAAACAGAGAGATAAAACAGATAAGGAAACAGATTGGCTAAGGTAAGCGCACCTCACGATCGCCTATTGGTCTGCGGCATCTCATATAAAAGGGCGCAAATGAGAAATGTGAGAAATGACTTACAAGGATACATGTATCGCAAGGGTGATAGGACAGAGTGCCTTGGGCGTCTCTGTCCGCTTGTAACTCCCCAAGTCAACCTCACCTCCACGTGGTGCGATCTGGGCACCTCCCTTGGGAGGTGGCAAACGAGGCAATGACGGTAGCCGGAATAAACCCCTTCTGGCTCTTCCCTCTCCTCTTATCCCATCCCAGTGATCCTCTCCAATTCTTTTAGGTATCCCTACCCAAGCTGAGAAGAGATGCGCGTCGAGTCTGAATGCGTACAGGGTGGTAAAACATATGTGCGGTAGCGCTCAGCTTGGGGAACCTGGAGAAACCCCATTGTATTGTAGCCTTCTCGTGGTATGGGGCTCTGCCACGAGTGACGACTTAGCTCCTCCAAGGTCCTCAAAGGTCCCCTCGATCTTGAATTGAGAGGCTAGCCAACCAGACGTCCATGTCGTGAGGACCGGGCAACGCGCTCTTTGAGTGCGACCAACAGGGCAATGGCGGGCCTGGCGGTAACCCACCACGAGCCACCTTTTTCGTGTACCCCTATCCTGCTCGCCTGTTCAACCTGATCCTTCAGTTTCTCTATCGTGGGAGGGGGGTGGACTAGCCGCCCCCTCAGGTAAGGGCGACCCTGCGAACATCCCAGCCCAACATTTTACGCAGGGAACACATACGCAACGACGAACACACACACAACAACATGTACATGTACATAGTACAGACTTGCAAGTAAGGCCCAATCCAAGGTGTAACGCGTTCCGTGCCGAGGGATGGATGGCACAGAGATACTGTGTCAATAACGGAGCCTCCGGGGCACCGGGCGAAACCCCGGAGTATTTAGCGTTGCCCGGCTATCGCGGGGCTCTGGTCGGGTGGACGACCCTATCCCATGGGAATCAGATGGGTAAACGTAAGACAATTAAACAAAAACAACTTAAGGCAAGGATGCCATTGGGAACTGGTGCGACCGGCCATGGGGAGGGGAGTAATGCCACAATCAGGCAGAGGGTTCACGGCGGTTGCCCAAGGCCCAGGGAGTGGGGCTTCCGATCCCGCAGCCGTTATGGCCACGGCGGAAACAGGCGTTATGCCAGTGACTGCCAAAGGCCGGGTTTGCGGGCCTGGGGGCTCTACGATCAGAAAGGCCAAGACAAAGGCCGGAAAAAGCTTTAGGGCGGAGTCGCTGGTAGCGATCGACAACATGATGATCGCTCCAGGAAGGAGCTCAAAGCCGTATTGAGGCAGGCCAGGAGTACCTTCAGGCCAAGCGTCAACTGATTAGGGAAAATTTTCTCCAATGGGCTGAACGCACAACAAAGGCGACTAAGAGGCCCAGGTCGGAGGGGAATCCCCTCCACAGCAGCGACCGCTCAAGAGGATTAAAGCCAAGACTGTGGAGAAATCCTACAGTGAGGCTACTTCTTCGGCGAAAATTGCAGTTGTGCAGAGGGGTTTCCCCGACAACCAGTTAGGCATGGAGAGGCTACAAGCCATCCAAAATGCCATTTTGGGGGAATACGATAAAATCCCGAGAGGCGGGCCGCAGGTCAGGTTGGCCAAATGTGCCCATAAACCAGGGTTTTTTGTCATCACCTGTGTAGGGGACGATATTTTAGGGTGGCTAAGGGAGATCATCCCAAAGCTTATACCCTGGGAAGGTGCAAGCATTCAGACAATTGAGGGGGAGGACATACCGGGTAAAGTCTTCATCCCTAATGAGGGAGGCAAGCAGGTGGAGGCTGAAAGGGTGCTCACTCGTTTAGAAGTGAGCGACCAGGAGCTGAGCACCAAAATATAGAGGGTCTGGGGGTGCTTACCCATTGAGGGTGGGTGCCTCTGGACGTTCTCTCTGGATAGGGGGTCATTGGCGGAGCCTAAAAGACTGGATATGTCCCACTATTTTGGTTGGTGGCGGGTGACTTTTCTTCACAAGCTCCAGAAAAGTAAAAGCTCGGAAGTGGCCAAGGCGATGGAAGTGGAAGGGGACCAGCCGAAGGCCGAGAGCACGTTAAAGGCGGTTTCGCCAAAGGAGAGTCAGGGGGCCTGGAAGGGGAGATGGAGGCGTTGCAGGCCCCCTGGCCGTGCTACCCGTAAGTGAGGGGCGGATGGAGAAGAGAGCGGACGGTAAGGCGGGGGTTCCAGCGTGTGCGCCTCCTGGCGGAAGTGATGCCGGCTTGCTCCACAGGCCTCAAGGCCAGGAGCGGTTGGCGGCGGTTGCGGAAGCGGGGGGGCGACCCTTGGGACCCTAGGCCGACGTTCCGTCCCCCTCGGAGACCTAACATGGTAATCAGGATGGTGCAGGCGAACCTCCACCATGCAAACGCCGCTTCGGCACTGCTTAGTAGGAGGTTCGATAGGGAGGGGCTACATATAGCCCTGCTGCAGGAGCCATGGTGCCATGGGGGGATCGTCCGAGGACTGAATCCGAAATTTGGGAAGGTACTGTTCAACAAGTCTGTAAGTAGACCTCGAGCATGTATAGTACATAGTAATAAGGTGAGCTGTGGACTAATACCGGAACTGTGCTCCGCCGATTGTGTTACAGCTCTCCTAACTATCAACACCGAAGAGGGAGCGGAAAGGCTGGTAATTAGCTCAGCGTATTTCCCCGGTGATGATGATTTCCCCCTCTGTCTACTGAGAAGAGTGATGGACTACTGCAGAGGTGAGAACTTACAGCTGGTGCTGGGATGCGTCGCCAATGCGCATAACACTGCCTGGGGGAGCACCGACATCAATCAAAGGGGTAAGTACCTTTATGAATTCATTACTGGTGAAGGGTTGCATGTAGCTAATTTAGGCTCGGAACCAACTATCGTGACTGCAGCTAGGAGGGAGGTGCTGGATGTGACGCTGTATGTTGAGCAAAATTGCTCAGTGCATGTTTCAAGTGAACCATCGTGCTCGGATCACAGGCACATTAGGTTCGATATATGCACTCCATCATTGGTCATTAGTAGGCTTCGAAGCCCGAGGGAGTCTCACTAGGAGGGATTTATTGGGAGTCTCAGTGAGTCTCTCGGTGACCTCAAGGTGGACGTTCGGACGACAGAAAGTCTGGAACGGGCAGTGGCACTGGTGACCGAGGCGATTTTGGACTTTACGGAGCCCGAAAGACATACTCTGGAATTGTTGATCCGGACGCGTTTTCCGGACTCACGGGTGGCGCTAGCGAGAAGGGCAGACGAGGACTTGGGTGATCTTGGCCTTCGGCGGGGGTCCAGGGAAGACTGGTCTGTGGCCAAAAGCTGCGTTACGTATAGCAAGGTAAAGTGGGCAATTAACCACTTTAAACCATATAAGTCACCAGGACCTGATGGAATTTTCCCTGCCTTATTCCAGAAAGGCGGGGAAACACTTACTCCTATACTATGCAGACTGATGAGAGCATGTTTGGCTCTAAACCATGATCCTAGAGCATTGAGGTCTGTAAGAGTTCTATTTATACCGACGCCTGGGCAGAGAACGCATTCCCAGGCCAAGGCATATAGACCGATCAGCCTTTCCTCATTTATGTTGAAAGTTCTGGAAAAACTGGTAGACCTGCAAATTAGAGAGGTGGTGCTGTGGCGACATCCTCTGCACCCTGCAAAGCATGCCTAGCAGTCAGGGAAATCCTGTGAGTCGGCTCTCCATTCTCTTGTTGAAGAATTGGAGGTGTCGGTACATGGCAGGGAAACAGCAGCAGCCGTGACTTGGATATTGAGGGGGCGTTCAGCAACACGACCTTCTGCCTAATCACTCAGGCGTTAGAGAGGCGCGATGTCAGTAGACCATTGTTGGATGGATCAACAGCCTGCTTAAAACACGGAGGATTGTAGCAAGCCTATGTGAAACTTCGCTAGAGATGACGTCCACAAGGGGCTGCCCGCAGGGAGGGATGTTTCCCCGCTTCTGTGGGCATGGTTGTGGACGAACTGTTGGAGGAGCTTAGTGGTATGGATGTTCCGTGCTGGGCTACGCCGATGATATAGTGGGGTAGCCAGAGGCAAGCACGGACCCACAGTTGGTGAGCTCTTTCAAGTGGCGCTTAGGCGCATAGAACGATGTTGCAGCAGAGCGGACCTTGGGGTAAATCCACAGAAAACCACTCTCGTACTATTTACCAGGAGGAGGGACATTGAGGTATATAAGACACTGTCCTTCTTCGGGAGGATACTGGATGTGACGTTAGAGTAAAGTATCTGGGACTTATCCTGGTTACTAAACTCACATGGAACGCACATCTAGAATATATAGTGCAGAAAGATAAGAAGTCGCTACGCTGTGCTACACGGGCCTGTGGGAAGTCCTGGGGGTTAACTCCAAGGATGACCCATTGGATATACACTCGGGCCATCATACCGGTCATAACTTATGGCGCGGTGCTAGGGTGGCCTAAAACGGAGCAGGAGACAGCCAAGAGGTGCTTGCAAGAGGCTGGCGTGCCTCCTTATTACGGGCGCTTTTAAAAGTGCTCCGACAGCTGCGCTGGAGGTGCTGCTGGGCGTGGCACCGCTGCACTTGTTAGTGCAAGCGGAGGCGAGTGCCAGTGACACAGATTGCGCAACAATGGTCTTTGGAGGCAGAGGGGCTCCTTAGCCAAACACTTGGACATACTGCTAAAGGTCAACCCGGGCCCGGTGTTAGACATGGCCCGGGATAGCATCTGTCCAACATATACCTTCGAGGTTCCATTTCGGGTGTTCCTAGGCTCTAGGGCGGAATGGTCCAAGGGGTGAGAAAAACGCTACCGGACAGGACCTCTGTGGTTCACAGACGGTTCTAGGATTGATTGCGGAACTGGAGCAGGAGTGTATAGAATGAGCCCCAGGTACTCATTCAGGGGCAGGTATTCCACTATGCTAGGCTGAAGTTTTTGCCATTAAGGTGTGTGTCGAGGAGAACCTGCGTAGAGCCCCAAGGGCCAAGTTCATACGTATTTGCTCGGATAGTCAGGCCGCACTGAAAGCCCTAGAGGCTTACAGAACTACCTCATCCCTAGTGAAAGAATGTCGTGAGGCATTGGTGAGACTCTTCAGGCACAACAAGGTACACCTGCTATGGGTGCCTGGACAAGCAGGGATTGAGGGTAATGAAACAGCTGATCAAATGGCCAGGAACGGGGCTAACACTCCGTTTATTGGTCCAGAGCTGGTCCTGGGGATAACTGGCGGAGCGATTCGTGCAGCGATTAGAGAGTGGTGTCGCAGTAAGCATGAAGAGCTTTGGAGGGGGAGCCCGGGTGTTATACACAGTATAAGGATGATGACAGGACTATGTAAACGAAGGACCCAAATGACTCTTAGTCGTAGTAGGAGCCAGATCTCTCTGGTGACGGGACTATTTACGGGTCATGGTAGGTTCAGGAAACATCTGTAGAAGGTAGGGCTCACTCGAGCGGAACCCTTTGCAGATTATGTCAGGAAGAGGAGAAAACGGCCCCCACCTGTTGTTTGATTGCGTTGCAATAATTAAATTGAGGTATGAGACCTTTGGTACGTTGCGACCTGTGGAGAAGTAGCTCAATATGACCTGGTAGTGAAGGCCCTCAAACTCCTTCAGGAGGGGGGGTTTGTCTACTAGGAACTATCGGGAATGGCACAATAAGCCTCTGTTGGCTGCAGGGCCGGGATATAGCCCACCCGAGTTTGGTAATAATAATACAAGGAAACATACATTATATTGGAAAAGTACTGCGGGCAAAACAAAATTATCCTTACATATTGCCCTAGGAAGGAACCTGCCCTAGTCACAGCGCATTGCCGTCTTAGCAGATAGTAATCGATGTAATGATAATATAGTTTTAATTTTTTTTTTCTTTTTTTTTTTTTATAGTAGTTTTCCATTTTAATAAATTATTTAAATATAAATTTTCAAAAATTGTTTTTTCTTTCGCGAGCCACCATCTGTCGCATAACAACAGTGAGCACTCTTAGGTTGAGTATGTCACACTTCCAATATTTTGAATCAAACAATGTGGTAACCTAGTAATTGGATGGATGTTAACCTTTTCTTTTCTACAATAGAAAATCGACCTTCTTTTATTTCGCTTGGCAGTAGTACTTATTTTAAAAAGATCCTTAGACACAATCTGTAAATTTTCATCTCACTTTTTTAGATATAAGCGTTATTTGCCGGGTAGTTATCAACAAAATTTAGGAGTTAAATTATAATTTTCTTTAAAACCACTTACGTCTGCCAAAAGCTTTAATACACGCATAATATACACCAAAGTGATCGTAATCAGTTTCCAATATTGTCACTTCCCAATTGAATTTTACTAAACCTGTAAGGAAAAATTTATTTATTATTAAGAATCATCAAAAAGATTCGAACAGTATTGAAATAAATGTTGAAGGATACGAGTTTAATGATGTTACACAGAGAAAATGGTAGGTAATACTTCTAGAAGGAGAAAATCTATTGGAACATTCACAGAACTTTCTCTTACTCGACTGAATATACACTGATATATAAAATGGCAACTTCTCTTTATATTTCAAATTATTGATCTTTTGCCCTAACATAAAGTGCAGGTAGTGGTGGGAGGGAGACAAGTGCTAACCTACGAACAACCCACAAGAACGCTGTACGTCATACCTGGAAACCACAAGTTAAAAACGAGGATGATTTTGTAATGGAAGAAAGAAGTGAAAGAATATAAGAATTTTGAAAATAGTTTAGTGAAATAATCTTGTCAATTTAGCTAGTTCAAGTAGTGTATTTTAGTGAAGGGGAAAGAGCCAGGTACTATAATTTAGGTCAATGGTACTGAAGAGACAAAGGGACAAGTAACAGTTAGGATAAGACAATACACACCCTCCAGACATACCAGCATTATTTGCAAAGATTTGAACGATGAAGAGAAGTCATTCTTTCGAACAGTCTATTTTCTGCTTTCAAAGAAGAACAGTCTGTATTAGACATCCAACCAGATCACTTTAGGATTGTTGTCTTGTTCAGAATTGTATTCTTAAATTCAGTGCCAGTTGTAGAGTTTAGCATTTATTCTAGATAAACAATTGATTTAATAAGCACATAGTGCTGAATATTGTAAAGCATATAAATTCACTTAGAGAATATATTTCTTTCAAAAACAGTGGTGACTTCATGCTTATTTACTAATACTTCTCATTCTTTAAACATACACACAAGCCCTTTACTAAACCGCTCGTGCCACACAAACTACTACGACAAACACGCCACAAGCTACTATAACACATCCACACCAAATACATTTCACCTATTGGAAAATATCATACCAAAAGCTCAAGACCATCTTATAGGAATTGTTAAGGCCAAGGACCTTTAAGAACTGTAATTGCAATTAATAAGTAAGTGTTGGAAACTTTGAGATATACGCTGTACAAAGCTTTGGTGAAACCAGTAACTATCGAAGTCCAAAACTGGACGGCAAGAAAAAAAAAAGAAATAGAATATGGCGGACAAATCTCAGTATTTAAATTGAAGCAAATTAAATATTACTTACTATTGTCGGGTTGACATTGCATTGGAACCTTTCCATGATCATCTACGTCCTTTAGTTGGATAGTACAGTTACGTTTAGAAAATGGTGGCCCCTTTCTGTAAAATTATTTAAATACATTAAAGTAAACATAAAAATATGAAATAGTCACGAGACTCTTACTACAATTTATACAGTTTTGATTTATGATTAATTATTTATTTATACGGTTATTTCCCAGTTATAGATTTCACATATAATTGAAAAAATATATATATATATTTGTATATCGAAATTGTAATATAAATATGGTACTTCGGGTAAACCGATTTCTATGAAACAAGCAATTTTGGCCTAGCATTATATTATTATTAATATTATATAGATAATATTAAACGTAGTATCATATAATATTTATATTGAAATGCCCAACAGAGGAAAGCCTTCAATATATCCCTTGCCGCCAATATACCACTTTAATTAATTTTCCCAGAAAAATGTTTCAAATAATAGATGTGGCAATATAGATGGAAAATCCATTGGGACAGTTTTAGAGAAAAATCTCAAAAAAATACAAAAAAAAACTGCAAAATCTCTTCAGTAAAGCTGAATCCTTGAATTTGGATAAAAACCTCATTAACCCGCCCCCTCATAAATAGAACTTAAATGAAATACCAAGTTTCACCTTCCCTGAGGTTTCCTTTTCTGAATTCTGCTGACTGCTTGCCCGCGCACACACACACATACACCAATTTTTAAGAAACCTCTTTTTTGGACTAAGACGATCGTTTATTTCCCGATGAGAAGTCAATTTCGAAAATGTGACAGATCACAACACTTTATCTTACAGCAGTACGTGAAAGTAACTATGGTATGATATTATTT
This sequence comes from Triatoma infestans, assembly GCA_011037195.1. Lineage (NCBI taxonomy): Eukaryota > Metazoa > Arthropoda > Insecta > Hemiptera > Reduviidae > Triatoma > Triatoma infestans. The sequence goes on from JAAEAF010010420.1 coordinate 9,301, forward strand.
ACATCTTATCAAGAAAAATTGTAATTTAAACCAATGAACATTTTTATTGAAATGAAATTGTTAAAAATTAAATTTTTAGTTGATTTGTTTTATGAATTTCTTTTTCTACAAAGTTGTTGTAATGTTTGGTGTTCGTTACGACCTTGTATTCAATGTTGTGATATGACACAATTATACGATTAAAATTAGTCGCTCAAGTTATACTTTTAATATCTCTCTTTCTCTCTCTCTCTCTCTTGGCTTAGGTGTTTTGTTAAAATTCCCATATATCCAGATACTTTTAATATCTAGAGTACAATTCAGTAAAAATAGAGTATAAATAAAAATCAGTGTTGCCACTAAAAATTAAATAAAATATGAAGATTTGGAAGAAATTGATAAAATATGTAAATAATATGAAAGTTAATTAGATGTTGAAAATATGGGTGGGTCTGCAATGCTGGATAACATCTGGTATTTTATCCGTCGTAACATGCATATTGATTTTATTGCTGACCGGGCTTCGGATTTTCATCCATCGTCAGAGTAAATCCACCAAGTTCGTGTAGAGAGTTCACTTCAACGTAATGTTTCTGTTCCACTCACACTGGTTGGTTGTAGTATATATATGTGGAGGTTATAAGGTTATAATATGAAAACAAGAATTAGTTGGCTTCACGACCAATTCAGGGTAAAAATCAATAAACCAAAAAAAATATAACTTTTTTTTAATTGTTTTTTAATAATAATTAACACGTTCGACGTTTCGACAAACTTTGTTTGTCTTCTTCAGGAACAATACAAAACAAAAATTAAATAAAGAGTTATAAACATAAAAAATTATAAAATAAACCACAAACAAAAACCAAAATACATTGGTGAGATTACAGTAGAAATGTTACCTTATTTCTTCCCATTACAATTACATCCTCTGTTCCCTTAAAAAATCCTAAAGGATGGGAAAAAAAAAAAATTATACAAAATAAATAGAAAAAGCAATTTTCCTATCCCCTCTCCATACATTACTTTCTCCTCACATAACGGTACTTACATAACGGTCCCCCTTTCTCCTGACCTTCTGCATTACAACAAACACCCTTTCATTACAGACTTAACATTTCTACTGTAATCTCACCAATGTATTTTGTTTTTTGTTTGTGGTTTATTTTATAATTTTTTATGTTTATAATTCTTTATTTATTTTTGTTTTGTATTGTTCCTGAAGAAGACAAACAAAGTTTGTCGAAACGTCGAACGTGTTAATTATTATTAAAAAACAATTAAAAAAAAAGTTATATTTTTTTTGGTTTATTGATTTTTACCCTGAATTGGTCGTGAAGCCAACTAATTCTTGTTTTCATATTATAACTAACGGCCAACAAAAAAAAAATCTCCTGTTATAAGGTTATGTTGACATTGTACTTGTTATAAGGTTGTGTCATCATAACCTTATTACCTTCCCACACATATACATCCAACAAATGTGAGTGCAACAGAAACATTACATTGCTGTTAACTATCTACATGAACTTGGTGAATTTGATCTGACGATGGATGAAAATTCGAAAACGGTCAAGAACAAAATCAATATGCATGCTACGACGGATAAAATATCATACAAAGTAGATGTATCTAGACTAAAATTATTGTTTTATATCCTTAATCAATTTAACAATAATTAAATGTCAGAAAAAAAGCCTAATTTTGCTTAACTTTAACTTAATGTTTACAACCTTTCTGAAGGTAAATTTCCTTTTTTCTACATTATTCTTTTGGTGCAATCTTACATTGTTTTTAGATTTTTTTATCCTTTTTTAGAATAGTTTTTTTTGTAGTCAATGTATAAAATTTATAGGAAGGTAAGTAATAATATTTAACACCATAAGTGTAAAACAAGACTAAAATCCTTTTACAATTTTCGTTCAATTGCCACACGCTTAAGTTTGTGTGGGCAAATGTCTTGTTTAAATAAATTATTTTAAATACATTCGAAAAAGATATATTTTCATTTAATAATCTATTTAACATCATAAGAGGCCTAGGCTCTTGAAATAAAAATTGTTCAAATTTACAAGATTATTTCTGCCTTTAAATCAAAAGAGTGTATGAATAAACAGCACTAAGACAGAAATGTATTATTGCATCACAAATTTAGAAAAAAAATATAGTTTTATATATATACCATTTTTATAATTGATAACTTACATATCACGATAAGAATATATCATATGGTTTATAGTCTGATCTTCAAGTAAGATACTATAGCTTTCTTCGCAAACGTCTTTCGGAAGGTCTGGAGTTATTGCTAGTATATTTGTAACATACCATGATCCGTTGAAAAACTGAACATACAATAAAGAAAATCTTAATTAAATATAGCTCATATATTGATAGCTATAATTTAAATGATTAACAAGAACATTTAGATCTTAATTAGATTTACCAAGAATATGGTCCAGGGGGGGACAATCTTTATTCCCATTAATATTCTCATTGTTCATGGCTGATTTAATGTGTTTTTCAAAATTGAAGTTACTATAGGATTATTATAAATGATAAGGAGTATTTATTATCTAGCAGATGTAGTTATATTTGGGCATTTAAAGATTAACATTAAAAATAAATAATTGCGACTACTGTAAAAATCAACAAAATTAAGTTAAAGAAAGTGAAAGAAAATTATTTACAATTCGAAGATCATCAAAATTCTTTTCCTTTTTTTTTTTTTTTTCATTTATTTGAAAATTTACAATTTCGGGTACGTAACCAGCAACAAGTAAATGAGATGACTCACAATCACGTAAATAGAGAAATCTCCCAGTGGTGACCCTTCACACTATTTCGCTGCGCATTTATACGAGATAACGAGGGAGGAGATAACGAGGCCTCAATCGTCGAGAAGGATTACCAGAATTTAAAAAAATAAAACCTTTATACCTTTAAGATCAGAAAATCAGAAAATTGAAATTGTTAACAGTTATTTTTACCAGCTGGTAGTACTTTTTTGCTTACAGAAAAATTATTGATTAAAGCAGTTCCATAATTGAAAGAAATAAAATCTGGTGTGGAACACTCACTCAACTTTGTCTTAATTCAGCTCTCAAAATTATAAGTAACAAATTTTATAGTTGATGTATCGAATTTAATGAATTTATCGAAAACTGAAAAAAACTGTTCAGTAAAAGAGCACTTCCGGTTTACTAATTTCCTTAAAAATTCGGAATTTTGGCATTCTATTTATTTCTAATTAAATTTGTTTGGATGATAGAATTCAAACTATGATAGCACTTAAGAGAAAAACATAACCCCACCCTCCTCTAAAAGTGCCTTTAAATGAATTTTTCCAGAGAAATATTTAAAATAAAAGTTGTAGACATATCTACGTTTAATTTATATAAGGAGTTTCAAGCGAAAAAGTGAAAAAAAAATAATTGAGTAAAGTGGTAAAGTAAACACACTTCCGGTCATCCAATTTTCTCAAACACGGAATTTCTACAAGTATTTAATTCTAATTAATATTATTTTGATGGCAGAATTGTCATCCAAATGAATTTGGCCGGAGAAATGTTTCAAATAAAAGTTGTAGCTCTTTGTATGTGTAGTTGATATACCATGTTTGAAGAAAATCGTCGGAGCTATCTTTAAGAAAATCGCAAAAAATGAAAAAAAAAAAACAACTGAGAAATTTTAATAGTTTACGTACTGTCAGATTCCAAGGTGATATCTAAACGGAATATCAAGTTTCAACTCTACGTTCTTCGTTGTTGAGCTATTCTGTTCACATACATACACACACACACCCACACACAGAGACCATTTGCTAAAAACCACTTTTTTTGGACTTATCGAAAATTTGACACGATTAAAATACTTCCGCTTACTGAGATAAAGCGCAAGTAAAAAGCAATGAATAAAATAAAAAAATATTCTAACCAGAAGTAACTCTAATTTATGGGGGGGGAACACAAAATTGAAATTATTTTAATGTATTGTTTCTACAATAATTTCATACTCGTCCAAAATGTAGTCCCTATGATCCTTAGAGTTGTTTAGATACTTAGCTTGACTAGATACAATTTATTTAACAAATTTTTGATTTATCCCAAAATACTCTTTACCATTTCATGATAATGGTAGAATTGGATTTTAGCCCTTCAGTATAATTAGTTTTCTTTATTAGCTTTCAAGGTGTAACGACCCTGAAGAGACTCATTGCAACGTGGGCGAAACGTCGGATTTTAGTAAAGCTTTTAGCAAGTGTTTTTCGTGAAAATGGCTGTGGAAACCTACACGATCATAGTTTATAACTAGTTAGTTACCAAATTTTGTAGTTAACAAATAAAATAAAAAATATTTTTTTTCTAATTTAACACCATACACAAACACAAAAGACCATTTCTATAAACCACATTTTAGGCTCACAGCACCTCAAAACGTGTATTTCCGTTGAATACTCGATATCTATGATTGACCCGAATAAATCCCAATAAATAAATATGTTTATATCTTTAAATTAGGGAAATGATTGTTAATTATTTATTTTACCTTCTTTGGTTCGAATTTTTCCACAGCGCTCACATTCTGCCAAAGTGGTTCCAAGAATAGTATAGCAGATCCCAAAGACAATGCTTCCAAAAATATCAGCAAAAGAAATCTGTGAAAAAGAAACCTCTTGATAAAATTTGAACTAAAAGATATAATAGGAAGCCTAGTTTATTTTATTTCATTTATTTATTGCTTAGGAACTGTACAGACTGCAGCAAGAGTTGGTCTAATACATATAAGAATACAGAGACTAAAGGTGAGATCATACAAAATACAGAAAATAAAGAATAAACTAAATTAAAAGTAATTATCAGGTATTTTATCCGTCGCAGCATGCATATAGACCGGTTTCGGATTTTCATCCATCGTCAGAGTAAATTCACCAAGTAGTGTAGAGAGTTCGCTTCAACTTAACGATACACTCACACTTATTGGGTGTATATAAGTGGGGAGGTTATAAGGTTAAGTTTTACTATAGTGTTTAATGGCATGTTTTGAAGAATACTTTATAACTAAATTTTAATAGTGTTGATAAGTATGCTCAGTGTTTTATCAAGTCATTTTTATTAAGGGAGGGGGGGCGGTAAGTTATTTCAGGAGTAAACTGTACTAATAACAATAGATAAAGTTTGAAGAAAGGCATTCAAAGCCTTGTAAAGACAGTCAAAAGCTTGTACAAGTAATTAGTAAGTAAAGTGAAAAATTAGTTGCTTATATTGAGAATTTTTGTCTAAGTCCTAGACAAACATTGTAATAAACAATAGTAGGGATAGCTGTGCCAGAGTCGTCTGTTAGTAGTGGGGAGTGTAGAGTGTACATTTGAGCCACGCCCCCAGAATTAGATGTTCCTGAATGACAGTTGAGTAAACGTCAACTTCATTTACGCATTCGAAGTATACTTTTAATCCAGTGTTTACTTGTGCAAGCTTTTGACTGTCCATAAACTTTGCATTGACTTTCTTCAAACTTTATCTATTAGAACAGTATACTCCTGACATAACTTATCGCCCCCCATTCCCTTAATAAAAATTACTTGATAAAACACTGAGCATACTTATCAACACTATTAAAATTTAGTTATAAAGTATTCTTCAAAACATGCCATTAAACACTACATATAGTAAAACTTAACCTTATAACCTCCCCACATATATACACCCAATAAGTGTGAGTGTATCGTTAAGTTGAAGCGAACTCTCTACACTACTTGGTGAATTTACTCTGACGATGGATGAAAATCCGAAACCGGTCTGGAAAACTATAAATAAGCATGCTACGACGGATGAATACCAGTTGTTATCCAGCATTGCGGACCCATCCACACATTCATCAAACACTCCCTTAAACACTCCCTTACAAATTTATAGTATACTGGACACATTAATAACGCCGTTATCTGTTCAGAGATTACTACAGACAAACTCCTAAGAAGCCTATTAATAATAATTCCATTTAATATTTACAATTTAGATTACAGAATGATCTTCGGAATGGTTGTTTTTAATTAATAGTAAATATACTTTATATTTTTTAATAATTTTTATTTATATATTTAGCATAAAGAAAAGACAAGACATTTTCTTGCAATAAGGCTTTGCCTGGGAAAGATTGGAAACCCCGAATAGTCAATTTTTTAATTTTTATATATTGTTTCTAAAAATATGAATAACCAAAATGAAGGATACGTTCTTAAATTATACATTTGTTGTATGTTTTTTTAAAATCATAAAACATAAATACTAAAAACTTCATGACTATTTCGGAGTAATAGTTATTTATTTATTTACTCTTTGCTTCCTATTTCTTTATTTACATTACATATTTGATTTTTCTTGATATTTTTCTTCATAGTTTCTTGATTTTTAAATTACATATTTTTGAGGTCCCCCGAGGTGGAAAATTTTGTTACTTATCTACGCGCGAAGGCATTTCTAACAATTTATAGCGAGCAGCCTACAAGTATTCAGCCATGGTGGAATGGTTTTCATCTGCTAGCATTTCCTGAAATGCCTGTATCTAAAGAAATGATCTGCAATCATGTCCTTCACAGCGAACAATTGGAGGTAAGAAGCTATGCCAATTCTGAGAAGATGGACTTGGAAAAAAACTTGGCCGGTGACGAGCCAAAAATACGCTACTGCTACAGCTCTTGGAAGATTCTGAGATACGGTTAATTTGGATCAAGAATGGAGGACTTGCGCTAGAACTCGCAACATTTCCTCAGAGAAGGAGCTATTCTTTCATAGCCGCCTGAACAATCCTCTTGACGTTGAACAATGGGATCGGCAAATCAGGCTGGGATTGGCCAGCTCCGATCTGTGCCAGGCTGTCCACTCGTTCTTTTCCATAAATTCCGCAAAGAGCTGGAACCCACTGCATAACCACCTGCTTAACAACTCTAGAAATAGTCGTTACTTTTTTGTGGCATATGTAAAATTAGCGGTAGTCTAGAAGCAATCGGAATTAAGGCTGCCCTTTAAAGGTTACTATTACTACTTCACTGCTAACAAAATCCGAAATATTCTCCAGGGCAAATTCAATAGCTGCAATCTCTCCCTCAAAATTTGTAGTCCATCGGACAACCGCTCTAGAATTTTCGCACTGATTGGAGAAAACTCTGTGGGCATCAAAAAATATTCTCTCAAAACACAATTTCGGAAAATTGAACACGATCGCAATGCTTCCTCTTATCCCAGTAGTATAAGGAAAGTAATATAAGTGTTAAATACAACTCAGCCGATCGTTTAAATACGTTTTAAAAACAGAAGTACAAACAAGGTTGTATTAACACCGACAATATTTCATCACTTACCCAATACATACTTAGTAAGCTTACACCTGTTATATTTGTGTTGGACAAGATTACAGTCCAACAATAACTAAATTAATACCAATTTTAGAAACTTTTAAACAATTAACGCTTAACATTAATTCCTATCTTCATTAGTGATCGCTATAATATATCAAACAAAATTTTTGATCCAAAGAGGCTTTAAATATTAAAAACAAATACCCTTAAGAGGCTTAAGAACGCTTTTCATGAATAGAAATATATCATTAGAATTTTAGTCATACCATTTATATGCTACTGGTTAAACAAAATTTTGAACCTATTAAAGACTAAATACTAATAACATAAAAATATCGATTTACTTACATCTTCATGTTAGTAACCACACAATTCAACTGCTAGTGTATCATTAACATTGTGTAATTTATATAAAGACCTTATCTCTATAAAAATAATTTTTTTTTCGTTATTTATTGATAAAATGACCCCTAAAAAATAAATAATCTCCAGTTATGACAATAATATTGATTTTCACAAATAAAAATTTCTTTCTCAGATCAATTATTTATTTAAGTTTACTTTTACCTGTAAGTTCACGTTCTTAAAGGTCATAGATAGCCATAGATTACTTACGTTATTTTATTTATTTATAACATGTTTGTACCCCGTAGGGGGAAGTGGACTAGCCACTTCTTCAGGGATCTAGGCATCCCTGCGGATTTCCCAGCCTAACAACACTACATGTACACTCATACTGAGACCCTTGACAGTACACACTACACATAGGACCTGCAGTTACTTGGGTGTGCAGCTACTTGGGTACAGCGCACCCACAGGTAAACTCGAGCTCCCCATCACACACACTCACTCGCACCTGAACACTCGACACTTTACAGACGACTACACACACTGCACGAACAAGTACACGCACTCGTTGAGAGCTCGGAGTATAAATACCTCTCCCTCGTGCTTGCCGGCACGAGGCTTTAGGGCTAGGGTGGAAAAGGGGATCCTGGGCATTGACGGAGACGACGACCTGCGGGCGTCCGATCCCAACACATGTCTTTGGCCTCAGCTTCACCCGAGAGCTCTACCTGGGGGATAGCCCGACCCCAGGAATGCTAGGGAATTCCACCTCAGGTGGGTTCCTAGGGTTAGAAAGGGGCCCGCGGGGGCACGGGTCGATATCTCGGTATCGGAACCGAACTATGTCGGGGTGCGATTGTCTATCCGGAAAGTAACCGGGTGCATTTGATCGTCCGAGGAGGCGGGACCACGTACCTTGATGAATCCCTTTTTTGTTATTATGGATGATAACAATAAAAATCTTTCTGGGTCTAGCACACCAACTCTTACCCTATCAACTTCCTCTCCTATCCCTATTCCAAACAATCCTCTCCCTACATCCCAGATCCTTCCCATACCTACTCCTTGTATCACCTCTTCTACTTCCACACCGATTGGATTCAATGGCACTGGAAAAGGCATGTCAACGGAAAATAACTCTGGATCTACATAGCTGGCTTGCAGGTAACTCTGCAGCCTTACAACCCCTTCTCCGCCAAGGAAGAAAGCCAGGGGCGGCAACTATACTGAGAAAGAGGTAAGTGGAAAATTGTTTTTAAATTTAGAGGAAGAAAATTGGAGCAGATATTTCGTTTTAAAAAAGAGAAAAGGAACCTTCACAAATGACTGTTTATTAAGACAACATTGGGCAAAACCAAAAGCATCAAAAAGTTAAATGATGGCTCTATCTGCATTGAATGCGAGAATAAAATACAAGCAAAAGCCATCTTAAGTTTGGAGAAATTCATGGATGCTGAATTGGAAGCATGTCCTCATAAACTCCTAAATAATTCCCAAGGCGTGATTACATGCAGGGACTTACTAAATAGTTCCATAGAAGACATAAAAGAGGGTCCGGCAGATCAGGGTGTGGTAGAAGTGAGGCGCATAAAGTGGTGGCAGGATGGTGAGTTAGTAGACACCTCCTCCCTTGTGCTGACGTTTGATCGCCCAAAACCGCCTCAAATGATAGATGCCGCGTTTTACAAATTGAGAGTGCGCCCATATATACCATCTCCTATGAGATGTTATAAATGCCAAAGGTTTGGGCACACTTCATTGAAATGTAAAGCAATCGAGGCGGTCGGCGAATGTGGCAAAATTAAACATGAAGGCGGATGTGTACCGCCAATAACGTGTGTAAATTGTGGCGGAGAACACACAGCCAGATCCTTGGGGTGTCCAACTCTAATTAAAGAAAAGGAAATTCAAAGAGTGAAAACACTTCAATAATTGCCCTCTATAAAGCTAGAGCGATTGTTGAGAGTAAATCGTACGTAAATCAAGAAATTTCATATTCTGAAAAAACAAGGGCACCTTTATCAGTGGCACACTTTATCCAAGCCCCTAAAATACCCAAGGGCAACAAATTAAAGGCCCATCCCCGGCCCTAAGGGGAACTATTGAAAAGGTGGGAGAAATCCTCCCACCCAGCTCTTCCCCTGCTTTGGGTGGAGCTATTAAGGTGGGAGAAAACCCAACACTCAGACGAATTGCCCCTCAAGGGGCGCTGGTAGTCGCAAGGCTACCAACAATCACTCCCACTTCCAGTGGGTGTGACTCTAAGGTGGGAGTAATCCCGCCTAAGGTATTAACTTCCTCTGAAAGGGAGTGGAAGGTGGTTAGTCCACCAAAACGCTCCCCTAGGAGGAAAGAACCGAAGTTTGTACTGCCTTCCCCTTTTCCAGTAAGGTTTAAGGGGAAAAGAATCACAAACAGAGGATAGACGTCCTCCAAGAATGTCTGCTCCCCAAAAAAGCAGTGGCAGCTGCTGGGGACAGACATAGATGCGTCAGAATCGGAGGGGGTAATCATTCTGACTACCCTCCAAGCAGAAAGAAAAGAGGCTGGCCCAAAGGCAAGCCGCGGAAAGAGTGTGCCACTGATTGAAGAAGAATTTCTCAATTCAGCATCCATGTATGTAAGTCAGTATATATTTATAACAAATTTATTCCAAAAGATTTGTAAAATATTGTATAGTCTTAAAAATTCCGTGAATATGTTAAATTCAAAAGATATTAAGAAGATCTTGCCACATGTGGTCACCCATAATTATTAATATGTGTGAGTCCATTCTTCAATGGAATTTGAGGGGCTACATGAGTAACATGGAAGGTTTACGCCGATTAATGGCGGAATACCGTCCATTTGAGTTGTGCCTCCAAGAAACAAAGATTCGCCCGGGGCAACTAATTCGTATCCCTGGGTACAATATATATGGCAAAGAGGTGCAACCTGCCCCAGGTGGGAGAGCGCACAGTGGTGTCGCCGTTTGTGTACGGGAAAACATCCCCAGCAAACGGCTGAACTACAAACCAATTTACAAGCTGTTGCCGTGCGCCTAGCTGTACTATTTCAGGTCACTTTAATTAGTATTTAACTACCAGACACACTCTAGCGGAGAAGTGACCTGGAGGATCTGCTCTCGGAGCTCCCTGCCCGGGTGTTACTGATGGGAGATTTTAACTCTCATGACACCTAGTGGGGGTCAATACGAACCGATGCTCGAGGTAGAGCTTTGGAGGAAACTATAGATAATAGTAACATGATACTCCTCAATAATGGTGCAGCAACATATTTTAACGCACACTCAGGACGCTTTAGTGCCATTGATCTGAGTGCTGCAACGCCCAACATAGCCGTACGTTTGGAATGGACCATCTTAGATGAATTATACCATAGTTACCACTATCCAATCTTGGTATCGAGCTCCATTTCCAGGGCAGATTTCATAACGCCTTGGAGATACGACATCAAAAGAGCAAAGTGGACTGCGTACTCTGCTAGAGAAGTGGCACCACCCCTCACAGGAAATGCCACTCTTGATGCAATCAATTTTGAAGAAGCGCTTAAACAAGCAGCGGGGATTCAATCCCGCGGGCAGGCGGGAGAGTCATAAGACCCCCGTCCCCTGGTGAACCAAGGACTGCAAATTAGCCAACGCAGCCAAAAAGCAGCCTTTAACAGATTCAAAAGGTATCATACGGAAGAGAACTTAATACAATTCAAAAGATTAAGAGCCAGAGAGAGGCGGATAATAAAAGAAGCAAAACGGAAAACCATCACTTCCTACGTGTCTAAGATTTCATCATCGTCGACGCTAAAGAAAGTGTGGGATAAAGTAAGAGCCCTCTCTGGTGGACATAGAATCCCGTTGATACCAGCTCTATAAATTTATGATGTCGTCGTCACCGAGCCACGAGACGTGGCTGAGGCCTTTGCTGGACCTTGAGGCCTTGCACAAGTGTCAAGCTCTCAAAGTTACTCAGCCGAATTCCTCCGACGAAAAGGTGACGTGGAGCAACAGCCACTCGATTTTGAGTCCGCCATCAATGACGCTTACAACGAACCGCTGACCATCCATGAATTAGAACATGCACTAAACAAATGCAAAGACACTGCTCCAGGGATTGATGATATCCCATATGCTATGCTAAAAAATCTGAACTCAGCTGGGAAGCTTGCTCTTCTCCAGTTGTATAACAGCATATGGGAGACGGGCCAATACCCTGATGGTTGGCGGGAAGCGGTCATTATACCGATCCCTAAAGAAGGAAAAGACCCTAGCGACCCCTCTAGTTGCAGGCCTATTTCGTTGACCACCTGCTTGAGCAAGGTCCTCGAATCTATGATTAATTATAGATTGGTATATGTTTTGGAAACGAGAAGACTTTACAGCCAGCATCAAGCGGGATTTCGCAGATATCGTTCCACGTTGGATCAAATGAGCCAACTCGAGGTCTATGTGCAAAATGCATTTATGCGGAGGGAGCATGTGCTGGCAGTGTTCTTTGACCTTGAGAAGGCCTACGATACCACGTGGAGATATGCGATTCTGCGAAAGTGTCACGAATGGGGACTGAGAGGGAAGCTGCTGAGGTTCCTCCGTGGCTTTCTAGAGTCACGAAGGTTCCGGGTGCGACTGGGGTCGGTCCTTTCGGACCCTCATTTTCTTGAGAACGGAATACCTCAGGGGTCGGTATTAAGTGTTACACTATTTACGATGGCGGTTAATTGTCTTGCCGAAGTTGTAGGAGACACACTCCAAATATCTTAAATGTTGATGACTCGCTATTTATTGATCTTAGCGAGGTGAATGAAACCCTACTACAGGCAATAGACAGAGTGGCTAATGAGGCCTCTAGGAATGGGCTTAAATTCTCTAATAATAAGACGGTGGGTCAACATTTTTGCCGCTTAAGGCACGAGCATAGTCCCCCACTTTATTTTTGGACAGCACGCTGATTCAATATAAAGAAAGCACCCGTTTCCTAGGCCTTATAATCGATACTAAGTTGTGGCAGGATATATAACATAGACTATACATGTAAGAAAGCAAGGAGAACCCTCGATATTTTGAAATTTCTTGGCAGCTATAACTGGGGTACGGAGCGGTAAATCCTAAAACGTAATTTTATTGCGCTTACCCGCTCCGAATTAGAATAAGGAGCGCCAGGGTATAGCTCACGCTGAAGTTATTAAATAGAATTTATAATGAAGGAATTAGGTTGTTTACAGGCGCCTTCCGGACCAGTCCTTTAGAAAGCCTATATGTAGAGTCAGGAATGCTACCACCTCAACTTAGGAGGGAACAGCTTACCCTGACCTACATTGCCGGAATATGGGGAAAGCGGTTTATTCCATACCATATTCGAGGGCTCATTTCAAGAAGAGTACTGTCAACAACAATCACGGACGCGACCCCTCGCGGAGGGAGTAGACTTTGGCCCAGTGGAGGGTTGGCGCTTTGAGCAACTTCTCCCATGGTTACTACCTTTTGCAAGCGTCCGTATGGACCTGGCAACACATAAAAAAGAGGAAACACCACCCGTCGTCTATAGGCAAAAATTGTTAGAAATATTAAACTTTTATTATGACTTCCGACCTGTCTTTACAGACGGGTCGAAGATAGGCGACGGTGTAGGTAGTGCTGTGTACACGGAGGGAGTTACTGTTAGTTGGACACTTCCGCAATATGCAACCGTGTACACAGCTGAGATGTTTGCAATTTGCCAGGCCATAAAATTAATTCGAGATAAAAATTATAATAAAACGCTAATACTGACGGACTCATTAAGTGCATTACAGGCCCTCCGGGATAAGTTCTCGATGGACCCGTTAGTCCTAAATATTTACAGTTTAATGCAGCAACTAAGCGCACGTGGTCAAGGGGTGAAATTCGTCTGGGTGCCGGGCCACATTGGTGTGTCGGACGAGGTAGCGGCGAGGTAGAGGCAGCCAAGCGAGCTGCCTCTACACAAACAAATGATGTCACCCCTGTAAGGCCTTTCGACTTACAGGGTTATATGAAATACATTATCAATAAAAAATGGCAAAGTCGGTGGGACAGAATAAGTGAAATATTAAAAGACATTAAACCACGTGTGCGAATGTCATGATCGAGAACACCCGCGGCACGAATCAGTGATTTTGACAAGGCTAAGGACAGGTCATACTCGTGTGACTCACGGACACCTCCTTATTGGTGGGAGAAGACCGAGGTGCTCTCATTGCCGAGAAAGGCTGACGGTAGCGCACGTATTGGAAGGGTGTCAGGCACTGCACAGGCAGAGAGAAAGAACAGGCCTGCCACATGATAAGCGCGTTGTTTTACAAGAGGGTTCTCCTTATATAAGGAGGCTATTCGACTATTTAAAAGATATAAATCTATACAAAAAATTGAGGTTTGGTAGTTAGGTTAGGCAAATCTGGGTGAACGAATATAGAGTACTTCACCCAATAGGTTAGTTATTTTAAAGGGGAAAGGAATTTCGAGCACTTTCCCCTTCGTGTATATATTAGTATGAATGTATTTCTTGGTGTGAATGTATTTATTAGCGTGAACGATTTTATAGCGTGAACGGTTTTATAGCATGCATGTATTTATTAGCATGAATGTATTTATTAGCGTGAACGGTTTTACAGCATGAATGTATTTATTGGCGTGAATGTATTTATTAGCGTGAATGCTGGAACAAATGGTTAGGTTAGTATTTTATCTTTTTTCCTAGGCTTGAAAGAAAATTTATAAAAGTATTTCAACTCCTTAGGTTTAGTTTAATTTAGGATTAGCCTATTATAGAAGGTGCAGGAACATATGTTCAAAGTACTGCACCCCTAGTTAGTTTGTTCAATAGCCTCCTTAAATAAAGTCATATAACTAACTGTCCTAAATATCTATGAAAATTATAAATACAAATGGAAATAATGATGCTTTTGGTTTTTGTCCCATCATGTTCTAGAAGTTAAGGGATGACACAATGATATTCCACACTCCCTCTCGTCGACTAGATCGATGACATAAGTGGGGAAGTGTGGGAAGAAGAAAATTAACAACCAACGGCTCCACCCTACTTTGCTGAGCAAAGTATTGTGGTGGCTGCCAAATAAGCTACTGGTGTCATCCCAGCTCGAGTGGCATACGGATCGGAAAGATGTATAATAAATATGGGCCGCTAATGACCACAACAGTCGACGCGCCCACAAAAAAAAAAAAAACTTTTTGTAGGTGCAATACCTTTGGCTCGGAGTTACTACAAATGAAAAACAGAAAATAAATTACACAATCTCATATTATATCAATGTATCAATTGTTATGAAGAGTAAGAAATAAATATATAATTATAGGAGATAGAAGAAAAAAAATGGAAAAACCTAAATAACTAGATTGGCTATCTAAAACACAATAATCCAGATAACTCCATTCATTTATCAAAAAAATTTGATTTTTTTTTAATATTAACATTATTTTTAACATTTAATATAATTATTATGAATGTCATATATTTATAATTTTAATGTAATTAGTAACAAGGTTTTGTATTGATGATAGTGAGGTGAGAAGTTATCAGTATATTTTGATAAATAATATGTACGTAATTCTTCGTAAATGTAGCAGACAATTAGAAAATGGATTAAAAAAATCCGGGACGAAATGATGGCACAGAGTGCAGATATTATTACTGTCAAAAACATATTTACTGCCATTACACTGCAGAGTTGCATTTTTAAAATTTGCCAGTTGCAGCTGCAATATTATCCTTAATAATATAATTGAAAAATACCAATCTAAATATTCCTCTGCTAGAACCAAGGAGCTTAAGTTTCTATAATGTCCATTACATCTGCAAGTATCTAAAACAAGATGGATATCTTCATATAATCACGTATTTTTAAATGTTAATATTAGTTTCTTGAGCTCTCGTTTAACAACCAGTTGGTCTAAGGATTGTAGAATTTCTGTCGAACCCATAGTATTAGGATGCTGTTAAATTTAGAGATCTAATAATTATACTTACAAATATTATCTTGTATATATTTCTGGTAAAGAACTTCAAAACAGATTTCCTTATGATATTAGAAAATAATTGTGCATTAATAAACAGAAATAGCGAGCGATTTCCTTATCGCTCAGGTATGGAATTATGATATAGATAAAAACACCTCACAAAATTTTTAGTTTATTATTATATTAACTTTTTTTTATTATATGAGATTGTATTCGATTCCTCTTGAATACGTTACCACAATTGGTCTCTATAGCCAGTGCTGCCTATTATTCGTGTACTTTTCCTCAGTAGGTTGTTAGGAGGTTATAATAACCTTTCACATGTATATAACCAACAAACCAGCAAGTGTGAGTGTAGTAACAGAAACATTACGTTGAAGTGAACTCTCTACACGAACTTGGTGAATTTGCTCTGAGATGGATGAAAATCCAAAACCGGTCCAGAACAAAATGAATATGCATGCTAAAACGGATAAAATTCCAGATGTTATTTTTTTTATCTTGCATGTTGCTGGAATCAGCCTTACCGGTTGGAAACTTGTACTTGCTTGAAAAGTAGGAAATAAAACAAGGATTCCGATATTACTTCATAATAAGGAAGAATAAAGGATTAATTCTCATATTATTGATTTATTATGACTTTGTTATTCATTGTTTAATTATTAGCTTACAGTATTAAGATGTTCATTGCAATTAACTTTTTTTTTCGAGGCTAAGGTACTTAAATCTAATCTATGCTTCTTTGAAGATTCTGCTATTCTTGAATCGGTCGGTTCACCATTTTTTTAATGATTTAGTAATAACAATTACCTGTAAAACTTGATAAAATTAAATTTAAAAATTTTATGACCTAATTACTGTGTAATAAATTCACAAACAGTTTTAGGCATTGGTCTAATGGCTAGAGCACTCGCCTTTGGAGCACGAATTCAGGGTTCGCTTCCTGTAAGGGCAAAGATGGTGCTTTTTTATCCAGCATCATTATTATTATTATTATTATTGTAAATTGGATGTTGAGGTTCGGTCATACAAAAGAACCCTTTCTAAATTTCTACTGATGTTTCGAACGAACCTCAACATCCAATTTACAACATTGAATACAGCGGTCGTAACGAACACCCCAACATTGTTATTATTATTATTATTATTATTATTATTATTATTATTATTATTATTATTATTATTATTATTATTATTATTATTGAGCACACTCCACGTAACCGTACCTAGCCATAGCGCCAAAACTGGTGCCCATGGTCAGTTAGCCTTGCCTACGTGATAGGCAAGTTTCCGTCTCTGCCGCGGGGAGCAGATATACTAGACATATCAGTCTAGTCCTTCGCATTACCGCTAATTCGCGAGCAAACTCAATAAAGTCTTTAAAGATTATAGCACTTTTCATCAGTTCGTACAATCTCCAGGCCAGTTCTTTCCCCTTCTTTTCGGCTAGAATTCCAGATGGATTGTTGCCTTGTCGAGGAGAGGACACCGGAAGAGGACATGATGCACTGTGTTCCTTTCATCGCAATCGCAATTCGTGGAATCTTTCAATCCCAACTAGAGGAGCTTAGAATTGAACACCCCATGGTCCGTGAAATATTGCGTTACTTTTGGACAGCTCCAGCCTTCGAATCAACCGTCTGTGATGCAAATTCTGGAAGAACTCGTATGTGATTCTCCCTTTCTCGGCATTATCCCAGCGTCTTTGCCACTTCCCAAACTCGTACTGTCGGATCTTTCTCTAGCATCATGAGGATCATCCAGCATGGGGAAAAAGTGGGTAACTACTGTTAGTAACAAACCTAGGTAACAAAGGTAACCACAGCGCTCCCACCGCCAATAAAAGTCCGGTTTGGGAAGCCTTCAGTAACTTCATTGCTGATATTTTAAATAAAAATTATTCGAATTGTTATAGCATAAGTTCACAAATTAAATATTCATTCAACATTTTTAAAAAGTTCAGTGTTAGCGCGCTGGACAACGTGGCGAGACTGTGTCGGAGACCAGGCTATAACAGTCTTTCTTCAGGTTTCTCTTCCTAATAGCCTCTATAGCTCACAGTAACTGCGAAGGGGTGGCAAGGCGACATGCACGAGGAAATTTAAATTTGAAATTTATTTACTTTCCCTAATAAACATTCAGATATGGTTATGTTACATGTAACTACCTATAGTTAATAGTGGAATGATTACCCTGTAAGACAGCGCTAATTATATTGTACAAACACAGCATTTGAAAATCAGCGCCATAAATGCCGAGTAAGTGTACAATTTTTTTTTTCGGAAAATTGTTTCAAATAAAAGTGATTGGTATTTATATAGAGAAATAGTATATGAAGTTTAAAGAAAATCATTAGAGCCATTTTTGAGCAAAAATGGTGAAAAATCTGGTAAAAACTATCCAGCAAAGTCGCACATCTGGTTGATGGATTTTTGCCTGGAAACTTTCGGGTCAGATGCATTAGGAGGGTAACAGCTCAGTTTTTGGAATTCTCAAAATATGCAAACAAAATTGGTCGCTGTTAATAATTGCCAATCCTAGGCTAATTCATGAAAATCACTGTTGGTATCACGGTTGATCAGATGGTAACTAATATATTTTTCAATTTTGAACTATTTTGTTCATACATCACAGACACAAACAAACTATACGCTAAAAAACATTTCTTTTCGGTACCCTGCGGTATTCAAAAACCTATATTATCTCTTACCAGGGGTAAGAGAACAGAATGACAGCTGTAAATGTTTTTTTTTTGGGGGGGGGGGACCTTAATTGTAAGATTACCTCACAATGCCGAAGTAGTGTAAGGGGAAGTGTAGTAGCGACTTCTTAAGGGTTCTTTGCTTTCCCACGGTTATTCCAGCCAAGACAACATGATCAACTCATACAGTGAATGCCTAACACTCAAATAAATAAATAAATAGAATTGCAGAAGATGAAAAACTTAGATGAAGAATGATGAATATCGTAGACAAAGTAAATGATATTATTAATACAAATTTATACCATTGCGGGGCGCCGAATTTTGGGGGCGGCCGAAATGGAAGTAAAAATTTCTAAGGTTAATTTGAAGTTGCAGCTGTAGCGGCAGGCAATGGATTGCACACGGCGGCAAAAATTCTAGAGTCCTTCTCACTGTGCAAGGTAACATACTACCCAAATGAATTTCTTCTAATTTAACTTCTTTTTAAAGAAAAACCTATATTTCACTAGTTAATATTTTTGAGAACGTATTTATCATATTAATATTAACTTTAATTTGCAAAACCCAATAATAATAATAATAATAATAATAATAATAATCATGATTCACTTATAAAAATCTTAATAAATTATTTCGCTAATATTTTGATAATTACTTTGAGAATTGTTATTATTACATATTTAAATACATAAAAACATTTTAAAACTTATTTAACACGTTGACTGCGGACCCATTCGGCCTGTACCGATACTCTGTGCTGAATAGATTTACTTGTTCAATCGTTTCCTTTTGGACTAATTCGATTGTATTATGACGTATTTTACCTATTCTTACATCCGTTCTGCGATTAACAAGGTGCGACACCTGCAACGCAGAAGAAGATCTCTTGGTGTTGCGGGCTGTCGACACTGTGTCGCATCTCTTTTTTTTTTTTAGAAAGCAAATAAAATTGTTAACATTTGTGATGAATGATGAAAAACTTCAAAATAATTCATAAAGAATACCAACATTTCAAAGTAACACTTTTATTCTACAATAAAATTACAATTTGCAGAAATAAGATTTCATTTAGTGCAAATATACTACTAATACATGTATAATAATGTTATAAGTACAACCACGAAAAAAAAATGGACAAAAAACTGGGATTCCAGGCTGGAGGAAAAATCACTTTTTTTAATCTTTCCACGGTGCGCAAGAGAGAACAACTGGCTTGAGCTGTACTGGAAGAGTAGGGATAAGTTAAAGTAAACAGGATCCCAGGCAAGAAGGCTTGTGTCGACATCCGCAGTCAACATGTTAAGATACTTAGTACATCTAATTATAATAAAAATAGCAAATTAAAGTACGAGGGATCTCTTTTTTCAATCTAATCTGGGCTGGGTTACGCACTAGGACGCCAAGAATTCTGAATTAGTGTCCTGGCGGTGTTATTTAGATCTGTAGGTGATGGAGGTATAGACAGACCGTCTGGCTAAACAACCGTCTAACCATGGATGAATTTTCAAAACTGACCGAATATAAGAAATATGAAGAGGTTCTTGCTTCCTTTAATCAATAAAATAATGTTACCTGTTTGGGTTTTACAATGCAGCGCAACTTTTCCAAGGTCACATATGCAACCTCCTTCAAATTTGTTGTACAGTCCCTAAGAGCAAACTCTAGGGTTCTCCGGTAATATCATGTAAATACATTAAAATAAACTAAAATTGGAAGAAAATATTTACTGTTTATTATCTAAGAAAACTGTGCATAAAAACAATCAACATTTTTATAGAACAAAAATGATTTATAAGTTAAATTTGTAATTGATATTTTTGTTTATATTGGCTTTTAAAATACAATCGCAAAGGAAATGTTCTTTTCATAATCACTCATAGGCCACAAAGATGTTTAAACTATAGAAACAAAAGTTGGAGGCTTTACAATGTTATCTATGCTAAGCCATGTCATCAAGAGACTATAAAAAAAGTCATCGCTTTGAAATTTGTGATGTAACAAAAAATCAGAGACACAAAACTCATATTAAAACGATAATTTAAAAACATATATTTCTCTATATTGTAATATGTATTATATATTTCCTAAATTATATATACTATATAAACTACAAATTATACTATTATTTTTATAACTTACTTATCAGAATATCCATAGATTTTTTGGATTACAGTTCCATCTTCAAGAACATCACTTTCGCATTCTCGGCAAACATCTGTAGATGATGCTCGAATTTTGTATACATTTGTAACACACCATTTTCCTTTGAAATACTGAACATACAATAAAGAAATATTTTAATTAGATGTAGCTCTTGAATGTAAGTTTGTTCATAATGGAAGATTCTTCTCGACCGTTGCTTGTATGAAGGAAAAGGATCGTGAGTTTCGTCTTTTTTTGAAAAAAATAAAAAAAAACTTAAATTCTTGCCAACGTTTCGACAAATATATTGTCTTTTTGCACACTACGATTCTCTGTTCACTATTCTCCTTCATTATTCCTGTGTTGTTGAGGTGTTCTCAACTTATTATTTATAAAATTATACATAAGTTTTCAAGTTTTGATATGTTTTAAAGATTATTTAATAGTTTTTATTTTTTTATTTTTTATGCCTTGAAAAAGACAATATATTTGTCGAAACGTTGGCAAGAATTTAAGTTTTTTTATTTTTTTCAAAAAAAGACCGAAACTCACGATCCTTTTCCTTTGTTCATAATCAAAGATCCAGGTGTGTGATCTTCATAATACTGCATTAATTACACTACAAATCTTAGGTTTTAATTACAAATTTTAATCAACATACTTTTTGCAGTTCACTTAATGTTTCTTAATATTAATTGTAAAGAACAAGGAATTATAAAGAATATTGAAGTGTTGCTTTATGTGTAAACAATTAAAAAAGAGTTTGCCTATGTATGGGCTGATCGGAAGGTAATATCGGATTTTTCCTTTTCTGACAATTGGTGACACTGGACTTATGCGAGTCCAGTCAACGTAGGTAACCTAAACTGTAAACTAAAAAATTTGGTGTGAAATACTCACACAACTTTCTCTTACTCCAGTTCTCAAAATTATAATTGACAAATTTTATAGTTTGTGTACCAAATTTAACGAAATTCTTTGAAAACTGAAAAACTGTTCAGTAAAAGCGCACTTCCGGTTTACTAAATTTCTTAAACTCGGAATTTTGGCCATCTATTTATTTCTATTAATTTGTTTGGATGATAGAATTGTATAATCAACTGTCAGCACTTTACAGAAAAACATAACCCCCACCCCTCTCCCTAAAAGTGCCCTTCAAAGCATTTCCCGGAGAAATGTTTCAAAATAAAAGTTGTAGCTCTTTGTATGTGTAGTTGATATATTAAGTTTAAAGAAAATCGTCGGAGCCATTTTTGAGAAAATCGCACAAAAAAGTAAAAAATCCAATTAGTAAAGTGGTACTTCCGGTTGAGGAATTTTGACAGATAACGTAGTGTCAGATCCCATGGTGATACCTAAACGGAATATCAAGTTTCAACTTTCTACGGTTTTTCGTTTTTGAGCTATGCTGTTCCACATACATACATACGGTCACATAACACACAGACCATTTGCTAAAAACCACTTTTTTGGACTCAGGGGACCTCAAAACGGAATTTTCCGGTGAAAACTCGATATCGAAAATTTGACACGATTACAATACTTTCTCTTACTAGGAGTAAGAGAAAGTAAAAATATTAATGCTGTTTTACTTCTGTAAATGTAAAATTGGACATCAAACATAAAGAAAAATAGTTTAACTGTATGGGGAGTTTATGGTTGAGGTTATTATTATTATTTATTTATTTATTTTCTGTGGGAAGGGACCAAGCCCTATGCTATCCAAAGCCCTTCTGGGCCTATATAGCTACCCCAAAGTTCGGAGCCTTCTCAGTGCACTGCCGGCCTCCGGACAGTCTTCTCTCGTTACAGACAACAACACTGTCCATCACCGGACAGTGAGCTGTAAGAGGCTCCTAGGAAGAAAAAATCTGAGGGCAGCAGCTGGACTCGAACCCGGGACCGCCGCATTGTTAGTCCAGCGCGCTACCACTGAGCTAATCCCTTCCCTATGGTTGAGGTTAGTCTGAGATGGTATTTAAGTTCCGATAATGAGAATGTCTGTAGAAGGCAACGAACGTTCTGGAAGATCAAATTAAATTTTTAATAAAAAATAAGCCACGCTATAACTCAAAAAAATTTGGTATATTCAAAGTGAAAATGATCCTTTTTGGAAATAAAAATGGAAACGAAAATTCCCTTACGACAATAAGACTTAAAGACCACCTACGCAGAAAACCTGACGAACCTTTGTTATGAATATCTAAAGACGGGTTTCACCCTAAAAATATCATGCTAAGCATTTAATGAGATTGGAGAAGATACCAAATACTAATAACTGCATGTTGAGAACAAAACAGTGTATTTTAATAAGCAGTGTTTTCAAGTAGACTAACTAAATGCAGTGTTTATGGAGACACGATAAGGAAAAAGTGTGGTGTTTCAGTAGGACAATAATCATTGCACATTTTGGAGGGATGTCTCCCCCATCCTCCTTATTTGGCCAGACATCATAAGTTCAGGCTACCATCTGTTTCGATCTTTGCAAAATTATTGGAATGGAAATCAGTTTTAGAAAGAGAGATTACCAGATTTGGAGCAATATATCGTCCAAAACAATAAAACATTTTTGATGGATGGGATAATGAAAATTTTATCCGAAAGGTTGTTCATCAAAATGGTACTTTGTGTTGTTTAAAAATATTTCAATAAATAATTTAGAAAAATACAGACATTACTTTCTGATCAAACCTATATTTGACATAGGAAAAAAATTATGACCATCTTTACTAATTTATATTTTGCCGAAAGGCACTAATCACCTCACGTCTCACAGAATAAAATAAAACACAATAAAATCAAGATACGTATAGATATTTTTGAATTATTATTATATATAAATTAGGAAATAAATGTTAATTGAATTCACTTTACATTCTGTGATTCAAAATTTTCTTTAGTTTGTACATTTAGATAATCTTGCTCTTGTTATGATGCAGTGAATGCCAATGTCAAGGCTACCGTAACTTCAATGAGAGAATTCTGTAAAAGGCACTTTGTGATTATTAATCAATTGGCATAAGATAAGCCTAACTAAATTATATTATATTTATACTTGTAATTTACATTATACAATGAACACATTGTTCGGCAAGGTCGTTTTTTTTATTAATGATAATTATTTTATATAGATTACTATTAATATTTATCTATTTAAGAAATGAGATATAAGTAATTAATATTTTTATTATAACAAAATAATAATAACAATTCAATCATGAATATTTTAGTACTTTAAATCTCTTAAAAGGGGATTTTTTTTTTTTTTTTTTAATCTCTACAGATTAAAATATAATCAAAGGTGTTGCCACTTTTCAATGAGACCAGGGCGTCTCAATGAGATGAAAGAATCGACGAAGAGATCGATGGACTTAGAAGATCCATAAACATTCTCTGGAATATATTCCCTGGTTCATTAAAAGAAGTCGATGGAAGAGATCGTTGGACCTAGAAAATCCATAAGGATTCTTTGTGAAATTTAGCTCCTCATATTCATGAGTATATTCCTTGAATCAATAGAATAAATAAATAAATAAAAAAATCTACTAATACATCCTGTAGTGCCTCCTGAGAGAATTATGCGTCAGAATATCCGAAACCATTTTTTATGGCACATTTAATTAGTACAATTTAAACTTTTTTAAAAAAAGTTCACCTGAATAAAATTGTCACTATTACTGGTTTCATATTATAAAGCGATTTAGAATAAAAGAAAACTTCTTATCCTTTTAGTTGATTAAGAAACAAAAATTTAGGTGTGGCCGTCAGAACCAATAGAGTCGCTCCATTTTTAGCTATCTCTCCAGTCGTCCACCTCGTACGTCACGTCCTAACATTTCCTCTTCGAACTCATTTTTTCATTGTATAATCTCGGCCTGCCTCTTCTATGACCTCTCGGGATTCATTTCCTAACTCGATTGACCTATTCATTGCTTTCCATTATTCTGACATATCTGTACTATTTATGTCAACTAACTATTAGTTTGAATTATTTTACTTCCATTCCTTTCTCAACTTCTTTACCGCTTATCTCGTTTGTTCCACTCTTGGTTTTGCACCTCCTTTTGTACATCATCCTGAGTATATGTCATGGACCCCAGTTATTTGCTTTGCTATATCTTATATTCTATCAATCCACTTAATCCGTCCATCATAATTCTTTAAAAACCTCATTGCTTCCAACTAACAAGTATTCCGGGTTTTGCCAAATTTATATCTGGTTCACATCTTTCATATTCATTCTTTAAGTTTCTGATCATGATCTCGAGGGTCATAATCATGGCCTTTTACTATAAAGCCATCCGCAAGGGAACCGCCTCAAGTTCGTCACCTATTCGGATTTCCATCTTTTCCGTACTTAATGTTTCAATTTTCTATTCTTTCATTTGATTATCCCGTAGTATTCCAATTTAGAATTTTAGTAGTACTTCTGAATAATATTATATGGCTGTAGAGCCAAAATTGTACAGGAATAAAGCTTTAAACTTAACTTTGTTATTCATTCATCAGTACTCTCCTAAAGATCATTTGTGAAAAAATTTTTTTAAATAAAAATGTTAGACGGTAAAATAATATTAATCGGAAGAAAAATCGGGTAAAAGTCGGGAATAGAACTCTAACACCTAGTGCATTCTACAGGATTTTGTAACATTTCTATCCCTGGAAACCATACTTTATATTTTGCTTAATATGTTATTTCCGTGTTTAAAAAGTGGAAATAACTTGAGAATTTTTTTCACCCCCGCCTATCGGCCGAACTTCCCCCCCGGGGTCCTCACAATAGCGCGTTCAAGAAATAAATATAACCCTACGTCAGTTTAACTGCTATATGCTCAGATCACTGTTCCATGTAGATTGTACTGGTTTTTACGACTACTTTTCAAATAGATAATTATTAAAAATTTGCTTACATTAATAACACTTACTCAACATACCAATCACCTCACGTCCCTCTTCACTTCAAAGAATAAAAATTTATAACCCCTATATAGGTTACAAAAAAACCTGTAGTATGGGCGGTGTGTAGGGATATTCTATTCTGACTTTAGCCAATAATCTGTATAGGCTTCTCCGAGAATATCACAAAAAAAAAAAAACAGAAAAATAAAACAGTAAAATCGTAATTTTGGTTGACAGATTTTGATTAAAACCTTGGTGATAACTAAATAGAATTACCAAATTCGAGTTCCCTGCAATTTTTAATTCTTGTGATATTTTGTTCACAAAATCACCGCAGACCATTGTTGATATAATCTTTTTCATACTTAGAGAACCTTAAAAATTGCCAACTTCCGGTGAAAACTGTTTCACAAAATTAGACATGATCGCAGTATTTCTTCTTACAGCTATAAAAATAAAAGCTTCAAAATAACTGGTCCCGAGAGAATTCGATTATGCAAATCTAACAGAAATTGAATCATTCCTTTTATTAATATCTGTTAATGGCTAAATAATTCTAAAACTATTAATAGTGTAAATATTGATAACATCAAAATACCAATTTATTTACATCTTCATATTGCCGAAACAAAATTATACTGATTGTTCTTATTTAACAATTATGTAATTTATATATAGATTTATTCTCGATCAGAATCAATTTTTGATAAATAATTTAGCGTTTATTTTTTATTTATTTATTTTACTCATTATTTGATAGCTTAAATTATTGGCGGTCATTTATTTCTGTGAGTTCAATAAAAAAACATGACTCTATATATCATATTAATAAACTTTGTCATAAATAAAAAAATTAATCCTCTTAGAATTAATTTTTTGTGCAAAAATTTCAAAAATAATTATTTGGTTTTATATTTTATTTATTTATTTATTTTTTTTGCTTTAATGCTTGCACTTAATTAAGTTTTGTTATCTCATTTGATACAAAGTTTTTTCAGTAATGATATATCCTGCGGTCTCACAGGGAACCGCAAGATCAAAATTCATATGTACCTTCAAATACGGAATCAGACAAAACCTGGATGTAGAGAGATAAGAATTAAATGGAGGTAACATTTTACAGCACAACTTCCCTTGTTTTGGAAAGTTATAATAAGTTATCGATTATATGGAATGATTATGTGGATAGTTTTCGATTCCTTGTGCAATTTGTAACCTCCAGGTATTTAGTGCTATTGATTTCTCGACTGGAAAACGTTTTAACAACGAAACTGAGGGGATCGAAATAGATTTTTCGTATTGAAAGAATTTCATGTTAAACGATAAAATAGTTTTCGTCCCGATTTCTCTGCCATTGTACACATAAAATAATAAGTTTATGTATTAAAATTACAAAAAAAAAATCGTTGATGTTAACACAAAGTTAACCAAATTCGAAAACTAACTGAAATGTTTTGTCAATGGCGGTGCATTTACCTACTCAAAGGCAAGCGGAAATTCAGCAACCGCGGCAGCCATTGTTTATTTTGTTCCTCTAACGAAATAAATAAGCCAAATATAATCTGCGTGACAATGTGACTGCAGGAAACAGGTATATTTTGTTCTTACGGAAAGTGAAATCTTTTCGTGTTAAGCGATATTGGATATTAAGTGGAATTGGAAGCCGGATAGCTTCCATCTTTATTACAAATGTTGCTTCTTTGAGCTTTGGTCCGTTCCGGTAATAGTTTTGATTTTTGATCTCTCCTCTTTGATAGCAGACAAGGTAGTTTAACCACTTGCCAAGCATCTTCTGAGGAGGCAGTAATTTTTTTTGGCGGTATTAAGCCCGCCTTATTTGAATTATCCCCATAGTCTGTGGGGGGAGCTGCCAACCCTGGGCCTGGCCACTGACGCACTTACATCCATCATTTTATTCGAGTTCCCGCTGGTTGTGGGGAATGTTGAGCTAGCCCTTTGGCCGCCAAAGCTCCACTAGGAGCAGTATGTACGAGTGGTGGTTGATCTCCCAGCTTATTCATATTTCCCCTTAAAGCCAGAGATGGGCTCACAAAAATTGGTATTGCCCCATAATATTTGCTAATCGTCCCAGCCTCGGGATAGAACAAATGTTGAAGAGTTTTTACTATCTGGATCTCTTTCTCGTTCCGTAATTTTGGGTACATGTCTGATTTAACACTATGTTCACCCCCACAGTTTACGCATTTTATAGGCGGGCTACATTCCCCTTCGTGTCTGGTCTTTCCGCAAAGACACAATTCTTATACTGCTTTGTACAGCTGTGATGTATGTCTAAATCGGTGGTACTTGTAACAGCGCTTGGGCGAAAGGACATAAGGGCGGACTTTGAGCTTATAGAAAGCAGCCTCAATTTCTGAAGGCGGAATGGGTTTGTTAAATGTAAGGACCGCAGTGGTAGTGTCAATTAGACATTCACTCTGCCTTCTCTTAATCCTTCGTACACCAATTACACTTTCGGGTGCCAATCCTTCCTTAATATCATCAAGGCTGCTGTTTAGGAAATCTCTGCACATTATAAAACCCTGAGATGAATTCAATTTCTTATGTGGGGCTGCTTCGATATCCGTATCTCCGATGTTCTATAAGGTCAGTATTGCTGCTGCTTGACTGGGAGTCGCAGCTTCAATACAAATTGAGCAATCCCCTAGCTTTTTTATATTTTTTGTCTTACCTAACGTATTTTTAATAAATGAACTCAATTTAAAGGAAAAGCAAGTGCTAAAGCTTTCTTCTTTTTTTAGAGTGAAAAAACGGGCCCAATTGTCTAGTCTCATTCTTCTTTCCAATGGTGCCTCCCTTTGCTTTCTTCATCGGCGGGGTGCAGGTTCATAAGTTTGCAGTGTAGCTGAGCTAGCAGCCACTGCTGACGTAATATCCTTGTCCTTGCCGTGTCTAAGCCAGTTAATCCGAGTCCAATGATGATAAAGAATGAGTGAGGAGACGGGTTTGGGGATGGAAGAGGAGAGTGATAGATGGGTTAAGAATTTAGGAATAGGGGTTAAATCATGTATGATTTTGGTTTGTTCAGGATCCATGCAATTCCCACAAGTCGTGACGGACTAAACATCACTCACCGGCAGAGCGCCCTTACCGGAAGGAAGGCCTGCTTACGCACTGAGTTCGGCCTAGTTCTCAGTCGGGCCGATACCCCCGCCCGCAAACCTCCCGGCTCGGTACCTTTCACCGGGATTTAGGGGTTCAAATACGTGTGTATGTTTGTGTATGTATGTGTGATGTTCAATGTGGCGTAGTATTGAGCTAGAATTCCGTGGGTGTGCTAAGCCTGTACGGTTGTAACCAACCGTCCCTGCGTAGTCTTTTAGTCGCCTCTTACGACATCTTGGACAGAAGCAGGCCTAATCTGTCCCCGGTCCTGCAGAAGCCGATTTCCCGAATTGTTAAGATTTCCATATATTGCATTTATTTATTCTGTATCTCTAGGAACAAAATCTCGTGATTTGTGATCAAGCGATCTCTTGAAAAATATTTTCTGCATCCTGGTATTTCTGGCAGTATTTTTTACCGCATAAAGTTTTTAAGATGATGTAATAAATTGAAATTGGTTGACAAGCGATCATGTATAATATAATGGATGAGGCAAAACATCTTGCCCAATGCGTTTAAGTTATGAAGCGTTGGTTGTGCGTCGTGGGCCGAGCGTTGATGTGGAGAAAATTTGGGACCTTTCTGTGCTGCACTATCACTAAGATAGCACTAATACGGATAGCTTGACAAAGTATGTGATAGTAAAAATCGCTACCATCAAAATCGCGCGCTAACACTGAGCTAATCCGTTCCCTAAGACCAACTATTGTTTCCATTTTGGCTCTTTAAACAAATGGTATTTTGGCATTTAAAAATGGAAACAACATATGGCCTTAATCAGATATAAAAAGTGAAACCACCTTCATTTCATATTAATTCAGTTAGATAATAAAACAATTCACCAAAACTGATTGGTATTTTAACTGATTTTTGCTGTCTTTGTTTCTATCAAGACTCTTGATAGGCGAACGCCCAAAACCGGTCAATGACCATAATATAAAGTGAGTCATATTGGAAAAAATCTCTGATGATTTTGTCTGCTCTATACACACAAACATAACAATTTCATGAAGTCAGTTAGTTGCTTGCTTGTCTTTGTATGAAGTAGCAAGATTTGATAAAATGTCCATGAGATCTAAAAGAGCGGTAAATTGTTTGAAGAAATTTGGACAGGCAAAAAGTAGTAGACTTAGGTTAGTTTAATGAGATAACGCAAGAAGCAAGAAATATATAAGATGTTGAAACTTGGATTAGAACATTCTCTGGGTAATGTAAACATGTGTTTGTATTGCCCAGGATATAAATAATTAGTTTATCTTGTATGTTGCCAGTAAAAAAACTAATAAATTTGTCTATACATTTAAAATTCTTAAATTATATTTGTTAATCATGGGTAGACTATTCCTTGGTTGGTAAAATAATTGAAAATGCCGCTATTGCCTCATACACTGGAAAAATAAAAAGTACAAATACATAAAAGCAGCGGGCTTGGTATGTCTCCTTGTCTAACCCCCATAGTGGTAAAGAATATTAATTTGATGTTCGTAAATAGTTTCCGCATGTCCTGTAGAGACTCTTAATGCGGATGATCAAAGCCTTGCTTTCATTTCTGTTGTGGAGAGAAGCTCAGATTTCTTTCTAAGGAACCCTGTCGAATGCTTTTGCGAGGTCAAAAAAGCACAAAAATATTGATTTGATATTTTCAATTGCTTTCTCTCTGATTTGACGAAAGCTAAATACTAGATCTTGAGTGCTTCTTCTGTTTGCTCAAAAAATACATTGTTCCTCTTCTAGCAGGGGCTCTACTTCCTTGCACAATCTATTTTCAAGAATACTGGAATAAATTTTCCAGCTACGCTCAACAGTGTAATCCGTTTGCGATTAGAGCAGACTCTGGAGTTCCACTTTTTATGGATAGGAACAATGATGGATACTTCTCAACTTGCAGGTATTTTTTTGTTTTGCCAATCCAATTCAAGCACATTGAACAGTAAATCTTGAAATCAGAAAGTTAACTACCACACTGCCTTCAATGTTTTAAGCAATTATATAGCTTTAATAACTAGTCGTAAAAACTATTCACAACATTGTGTTTTATAAAACTGTCAAAATCCACTTAGTTACATGAACCCTGAATGTAATCCGGACAAAAGTTTATTTTGGCAGGGCACAGGAACATTAAATAATATAAATATAAAAATTGTAGAGTTAAATACTCACGCGAGTATTCTCTCATTGTAACTGTTTATGAATATGTTCGAAAATCTATTTTATTTTATTTGAGTTTATTTTATATTTTTTGAATTATTTATTTAAATACATCAGCTTTCTTCAGCGATCGTCAACGCCTGTCTTCCCAGGGATGCTACTTCCGGCATTACACATAAATCATCAGGTGACGAGTCGGCAGCCAATCAGCTTTGACCTCCTCACCAATGCACCTACACACAGGGCTACTGTGCCGTGGGCTACAGTAGTACGTCTAGAAGCTTTGACTAGATTACGTCAATTTTTGTGGCTAGGAACTTTTATACGGATCTACAGCAAACGACCCTGACGAAGCTTTTTGAAGTCGCTAGCCTTACCTCCAAGGACCATCAATTTCCAAGTTTTCAATATAACAGCGTTGTTTTTCTTCTACTGGACGGACTCACACCGTCAACACACTTCATTCGTCATCCGGTGGATCAGAATAACCGCCCAGGGTCATTTATTCTTTCTATCGTAGTATTTCATTGTATTAGTTTTTGTATTACTAACCTACTTAGCAAATTAAAAGGAATTAATCTAATTCAGTTTATCTAATTGGTATCAATATACACTCCTATTATAGTCCACTAAATACATCTTCAGTAACTATTATAATTGTAACAGATAAACTTGTCCGGTATTTTATCCGTCGTAGCATGCATATTGGTTTGTTCCTGACCGGTTTGAGATATTCATCCATCGTCAGAGCAAATTCACCAAGTTCAGTGAAGAGAGTTCACTTCAACGAAATATTTCTGTAGACTCACTCTCGTTGGTTGTATGTATGTGAGATTATATGTATGTATATATTTTAGATAAACTTGAATTTAAACATGTAATGTTTACTAAAGTTTAGTGGTTGCTTGAAGATGGTGGGGATTTTACTAGTTTATCTGACAATGCCCTTGATCTTATCCGCTTTAAAATAGCCTTTTTAATAACATTTCAAATTTAATCCTAACTCACAGTTTCCCTCCAAACTAGATTTTCCTGAAAAAGATACCAAATAAAAGTTATAGGCAGATATATAACTATGCATCCAGCATCACAAGTAGCAAGATAATCATTGAAGCATTTTCCAAGAAAATTTCTAAAACTGGAAACCTAACCTCAAACCCCGAACTTTGTAACATCTCATTCTTGGTCAACTGTTTTTCATCAAACTTGGAATTTGCTTTCTTGGTTTGCACATAGTACGCTCTATTATAAGGCCGCCTAGATTGCAATGTTGCAATTTTAAAGAAAATTTCGTTATTACATTGATTTTTGAATATTTTTGAATCAGAGTTAAGCTCCTAATTTGGCAAGCATGAATGCAATTTCGACTAGAACTTGAAGTTTGATCTGTAAAGTTTTTCGTATGCGTTCTTTTCGCACAGTTGAGCATAAATGAGGAAACTAGTTATGCGCTGTGTGAGGTGATCGTCAAGCGTTGAACGACAGTTTTCGGCAATATGAAGATATCACTGCTGTGATGGAAGATTTTCACAAAAGACTTGCTATGTTGTTGCCTAATTTCCTAGCCGAATTGAATCCCTTTTATTTTTTTACGGTGGGGGGAAATGCATTCGCACAAATTGTGCGACTTGCACTCACTAAAACCACCCTCCCTCACAGGCACTTGTCCACCCCGGAACCACAAATAAAAACATTAAGTGATAACTAATTAATGTATTTTATTAATGTTATATTATTAATGTTAATATTAATATTAAGCAATCATAAAAAATAACCTTAAGTACAACAACTTTAGAAAACAAAAAATTAAATTCAGCACATGGCATCATAACCTCAACAAAATACTGAACACATATAGCAAATTATAATAAAAAAAAATGTATCATCACTCTGGTTTAATAAATAATAAACGAGTTAATAAATAATAATGAAGATTTTAACATAACGAGATAAATGAAAGAAAACTAACACGTGTTCTTATGAATACCTGTTGGTGAGTATTAGAATTGATATTTCAATCAAAGTTTTTGGACTATTTTGGAAAAACTGTATTATTTGCTTGTTTGTATATATATGTATGTATATCTACACAGTTATCATTATTTATTCTCACCTAATTATTTTGTACAGTTCTGTGTTAATGAATTAAAAGAAATTATCATGCTCTTGAAAATGGCGAACCCAGACGCCGAAACGTCGATAAAATTATAAAAGAAAATTTAAAATTAAAAGAAGGCTTAAGAATTTGTATTTTCTATAAGGAAAACCAACTTTAAAAAAAATTATTCACAAAATACCAGCCCAAAACTAAATCGACATGAACAATTTTAAAAAATCAATAAAGTTTCGGTATTCTAATATACCAAAAAATAACTAGTATGAAATACTCTTACACTTTACGAACTGTGTGCTATCCAAAGCCCTTTTGGGTCCAAAATATCGGAGGGTCTCTAGTCCAGATCGGGTTGCTAGTCCAGCGCGCTGCCAATAAGCCCAAATTCAAATTAGTTGTTATTTTCTATTGTTCTAAGTTATTTAAATGTTGAAATTGTGTTTATTGATTTGTTTTAAGTTAGTTAATAAGAAGTAAATTTAGTATTTAGAATCGAAAATTGTACAAAACAATAAATTAGTACAAGAACAATAGAAATATTAAAGTGTGCTTCCAAGAAATAAATATTAACACCCCTTTAAACAAAACTGGTTTATCTACTGTTATTTAACATTCCAAACATATCCACGTATATTTACCATTTTTTATTTACCTTATTAATTTAAGAGAAGTGTTGTACATCTCAATAAATAATATTGTTTACTTGATTAATTACTATTTAATTATTCAATTTTGGCAAATTACTGATTCGTTTGCTATAATCGTAAGCTGGACCACCAAAGTAATATTCCTACCCACCAATAAATTCAATAATTTTTTAGACCTGTTACTGTAATAGCTGCCGTAAAAAAAAACTAAGGATAATGTTATTTCAAAAATTCACAGGAAGATATCAGCACTTACCAAGAGATCACTGTTTTCATATTTCTAGTTTTAGGAATGAGCACTAGATGTCAAAAAAGTAATTGTTTTTATAACATTGACAATAAGATATCCCTACCTTCTAGAAATTACATTTCTTAATGTTTCAATAAAATTGCCACAAGATATCACCATCTACCGACAAAACTAAAATAATTGTCTTTAATATTAATAATAATCTCAATCAAATTACGTTCTCAGTATTTGGTTGTAGAGAAAATTTTATATTAAACACGTAAGTGAAGTATTTCTACACTCTCCTTCAGTTACCATATTGCTGCGCTCAGGTCTTTTCCTCAATGTAAAAAAGAATTACTTTACTCACTGTTTGTTAAATAACTATACAAAAATTAAACGCCGTTCTTCATTGAAATGCGTGGCACATATAAATCTTTTTTTTATGGTATCAGTGATCAATCTCTCAGAAAAGAGAACAAAACTGAGGTGGAAGTGAAGAGAAGTGAAGAGACCTAGAATGCGATAGCATCTGAGGGGTGATGGAGGAGACTTCAAAATACACTGCTACCAGAGTGTGACCATGATAAGGTTTGGAAGCCTTGGTACTGAGTTCCAGTTATTAAATATTTACCTTAAATTTCTATCTTATTATTATTATGTTATTAAATAAATCATAATATATATTATAACATTATATAATATTTATTTACAAAATAATGGTTATTTACAAATTCATATAATTATTAAAACACATCAAGCCTCTGCACAACCTGGTTTCTTCAACAATCTGAAATCTTGCAATTTTAATTCAAGCTTGTTTAAAATAGGTTCAACGTTTTGATCCAATTCGCAGACTATCAAAAAAATTATCTCTGATACTTTCCAGCCACAAGGACCCAACTACAAGAACGGCAAAGATTTCCAATTTTGATGAATGTTGGTTAACCGGAAAAACGACTTTAACGAAAGCGTAAGGTTCTGAGTTTTTATTGTCGGTGGGGGTGGGGGTTGAAAACAGCTGCAACGATTTTCTTTAAAATGCACAGATATAAAAGTATAAATTTTATTTGAATTATTTATTTAAATTTTATTTATTTTGGGACATTGATTCTAGTGTTCATTTAAAGCTCAAATGTTATTTTGATTTTAACATTACTAGCTGTCTTTGGTACTCCAATGTTATCATTTCGATTACTACTTACCAAGGGTAGAGTTATCTGTACGCCTAACACCATATCTATAGTTATGTTTATGAGTAATGTGTGAAAATTCAAGTTTAAAGTATATTTCCCAATTTTACGGTTTATTACTGGTGGTAAAAGAAAATGCCAATTTCACATGGGCAAAATGGGTGTTTCACATTTTTTGACGATTTAAATGGATTAGATAGGACTGCATAAGATGCATAAGAAGTTTGCTCGTATTAACTTGCTGCGAAATTGCCTATCACACGCTTATATTGTGCATTGCGTGCAAATATTTTAAACTTATGAAATTCATATGATTGTATATTTTGGAAACAATAGATTTGCATGTTTGGCTATATATTCAGAGTGAACATTTTGTATTTTTTTATTTATTTATTTGTGCTACTGTTTTAACCTTAGCGGTATACTGAGGGAGATGATCTACGAAAAACATCCGTACAAAAATTATAAACAAAATACCAGCCCAAAACTAAATCATAAAAAATAAAAATAAAAAATCAGTAAAGTTCCGGTGTTGGATGTTTTTGATCGAAACCCCCCCACTTATGAGGTTTGAAGGTTGTAGTTAAATGGTGTATCAAGTTTGTGCTTCCCACGTCTTTTGAATTTTGATATATTTTGTCCATACAACACTCATAAGCAGAGATCATCGTCTAATAACATATTTTATTACAAAGTAGGGCCTCAAAAACATATGTTCTAATTCAGAGAAAATTTAATTTTTATACCTTCACAATATTTATTCTCAGCACTAACATACCAAAAAAAATCTGCTATGAAATACTTATACACATTATGAGCTCTATGCTATCCAAAGCCGTTTTAAGCCCATAGAGATCGGACTCAGTCCACTTCCATCCTCCAGATAGTGTATTCTCATTACAGACAATACTGTCCATCACCAGACAGTGAGCTGTAAGATGCACCTAGAAAGAAAAAAATGTAACTGCAAGCATGTTGGACTGGAACCTGGGAACTCCGCGTTGGAGTCCAGCGCGCTAGCACTGAGGCAAAACTTAAATGAGTTATCAGTTTCTGTTGCTCTAAATTATTTAAGTGTTGAAATAGTATTTATTGTTCTATTTTAAAGCGGCGTTTACACGATCAATATTATTGTCAATACCAGTATTGACAATATTTCCATCAATACTCATACTAACCACTATCAATACTTCATTACTTTACACGATCAATATTATTGTCAATACTACTTACTATTTCTGCCACTAGGAGAGTGTATTTACGTGTTTATACTCATCAGTTTAGTTGTTTTTTTTTAACCTTTAAAAAAATGAATAATCGTTCTAAAGCTTGCGTAGCTATTATTTTAGCCCATGGTTATAGTTAGCTCTTTTACCCTGCTGCTCACTTGCTCACTTTATTAATATTGTATAGAAAACTCAAGGGGGACAGCTCTAATGTTTCTTATTTAAATTACTTCCATTATCGTTCACTCTTAATTAATTCCTTTATAAAACATCGAAAATAAACATTTATCCTAATGATATATTTAATAAAATATAATATAATTCTGGTAATTTTGTGTTGCATGTTTTAGATACATTAATTTTTATTAACACCTTAGAAGGCAAAATACTAAATCTTTATCTAACACTCCACCAAAATCAGGCATAAACAAGGAAAATTGTTTGATTGACTTTTCTTGTAGACATGTAGTGATTTAATATGCCTACCATTCGGAAGGAAAGTTAGAAGCCTATTTTCTCTCTATATTAAACAGCATGGCATATAAAAACCCTTTTTGAAACAAAAAATTAAATAAACTGCGAAACACTCATACGATTTTTCTAATAGTGCAATTGTCAGAGTTCAAACTGAAATGTTTTTCTTAAAATGGAAATTTTAAATTAATTGGGCCAGTCAACTTTAATATATTATAGGAGATGTTCATTACATAGAATTCTTTAACCTATTATAATAGTATCGCTTTTGTTTTGTACAGGTTAGTTGCAACGTTCGATAAAACTATTGAACTGACCAATAATATTGTCGAAATCCCCTCCAATTCTCAGTATTGATAGAAAATCTGAATTTCATCAATACTCTTGTCAATACCGACCATCAATACTTTTTTAACACTTTACACGATCAATATTATTGTCAATACTCTAAAGTATTGTCAATATTATTGATCGTGTAAACGCCGCTTAAGATAGATAAAAAAAAAAATAATAATTTAGTATTCAGAATCGGTAATTGTACAAAACAATAAACTAATACAAGAACAATTGAAACTCAGCAGTGCTTCCGAGATATATGAATATTAATGCCACTACAATCGTACGCTGGACCGCTAAAATAATATCTCTACCCACCAATAAATTCAATAATTTTTTAGACCTGTTACTCTAATTGTGTCTTAAAAAAAAAAAACTAAAGGTAATGTTATTTCAAAAATTCACTGAAAGTTATTAGCATTTATCAGGAAATCACAATTTTTATATTTCTAGTTTTAGGAATGAGCACTAGATGCCAACACATTTCAAAAAAGTACTTGTTGTTATAACATTCCCCATAAGATGTCTCTATCATCTGGAAATTACATTTCTTGATGTTTCAAAAATTGCCACAACACCATCTACCGGCAAACTAAAATAATTTTCTTTAAAAATAATAATAATGTCAATTAAATTACGTTCTCAGTATTTGGTGTCAGAAAAAATTTTATATTCAACTGGTGAGTGAAGTATTTTTACACTCTCATTCAGTTACCATACTTGCTGCGCTCCTATGTTCTTTACCTCAATGTAACAATGAATTACTTTACTGACTGTCTGTTGAATAACTCCACAAAAATTGAACATCGTTCTTCATTGAAATGCGTGGCACATATAAATCTTTTTCTAAGGAATAAGTGATCAATCTGGGAAGAGATCACAAATGAGGTGGAACTGAAGAGAAGCTAGATCAGAATGCGATAGCATCTTGTGCGAGATGGGAGAGACTCCAATACACTGCTACCAGAGTGTAGCCATGATATTTAAGGTTTAGAAGCCTGGATACTATGTTTCCAAATACAAAATATTTATCTTAAATTTCTATCTTAATATTATTTGTTAATAAATAAATCATAATACACATTATAAAATTATATATTATTTATTTTCAAAATAATAGTTTACATATTCAAATAATTATTAAACAACATCAAGCCACTTCACAACCTGGTCTGTTCAACAGTGTGAAATCTTGCAATTTTAATTTCAGCTTGTTTAAAATAGGTTCAACGTTTGGATCCAATACATATGGTTTACGGCTTAGAATGAAATAGACACCTGAAAAGAGATATTTAAAGTGAAATTATCGGAATCATTTTTAAAAAGGATAAATTGTACTGAACCAGTCAGTCATCAAGTACATTGAAACAATGATTCTTCATAGAAAGCAACCAGAAGAAATGGACGAAGAAGGAGAGCAAAAATGGAGCTTATTCTCCCTCCCAAAGCGTGTTCCAGAAAATATTTAAATGCCTGTCAAAGCACTAATTCTTTAAGAAAACGGAACGAAAAGATGTCATCCAAAATTGCTTTCCACAGTTTCTTCATAAAGAAATAAAAAAAAAAAAAAAACAGGGAATCTATAGATTCACAGCTGCTAAGGAAATAATTTATGGGTTACACTGAGATAATAATCATGACCCCAGTTTTGTAATTGATTGTTAGAGAAGATATTTTGTTATTAATCTGGATAATTTGTAGAAACCTACTGTTCGAAAAGTAAATAAGCTGTTTGCTACTTACAAGATACATCCTTTAGTAATTTTACACACTTATATTCAACAGAATAATTGGAGTAATCAGTGTCTATAACAGTTATCCGGGTTGGATAATATGGAAGCTCAGAATGACCTGGAAAGAAAATACAAATTTGATAATGTGAGTTTCCAGACAAAATCTATTGTTTGTTACATTTGCTGTCGTGAATCTCTACCAGTTTTTTGGCAATCTCAATTAATCTTGCAAAAAAAAAAATCCAACTGCAGTTGTTTTAAAACGCTATACAAAAAAAAAATGAATCAACGAATAAGAAAACAAAAAATCTGGAATAAATCGGTCACTTGACTTTCTCTTATTGCAAATATCAAGTTTTATTGAGACGCCACGACAGCTAAGTGCCAACAGTAAAGCTAAATTGTATTGTGGTTCAGGTTCGATTCTCGGTTATGGCCTTGGATTTTGTTTAATATTAATTAATATGAGAAAATATAGTAAAAAATGTTTGCTCAGTCCCAAAATCTGACTGGGGTAGTTGGACGTAAATGTCGGACTGAAAAAATAGCTATCATATTATTTTATACATTGTAACTGAAAAATATTGTAACGCAGCTGGTGGTGCCATCTAGGAGAGAAGACAG
>JAAEAF010010421.1:0-32829 GCA_011037195.1 Triatoma infestans
CACACTTGTGCGCTTTCCTCTTTCCTCTTCCTCTTACCTTTCAACTTGCGCTTCCTCTTTCCATTTCAACATGCGTCGCGCATGCCTTTCGAGCATGCCTCTTGAGGCATTCAATTTGTTGTCCACACTTAATCATCTGTTCAGTGTGCATTTTATCGATGGATTCAGAAGCGGCATTAGCTATTTGTGCAGGTTATCTGTTTTTGAAAAGTGCACGAAAAAGATAAAAACAGCGAGCCCTGTGGACAAAGCAGCTTTACAGAAAACGAAATATTGGACTAGTCACAGAACTTCAGCTTGACTTAGGCGTATTTCGGAATTTTACACGTATGTCGAAGGACAACTTGTTAAGAATGAAAGAGCCAATCATTTTAAAGAAGAACACTCGTTTTCGAGATGCTATTCCACCTGAAATGAGGCTACTGATTTCGTTGAGGTTTCTCGCTACCTGGATTCACTAACGTCTTTGGCATATTTATGTACAGTATCGAAGCAAAGCATATCTGCAATGCTACCAGAAGTCATGTCGAGATTTTATTAATTAATAATAATAGTTTAATACTATCAGTTTATTATTAAAATAATAATTATTATAAATATTAAAAAAAATAATATAAATAAAATTATATAATTTATAAATTATATAAATAATAATAATAATTTTTTAATAATAAAATTGTTATTAAAATAATAATTAAAATTAATTAAATAATATTTGGAATTAATTATATAAATATAACCTATACAAGTGTTAACACAACACGTAGCGAGATTAAGAAGACGCATAGAATGTTGAATGAAAATCCAGGTAGTTGGATTCTTGTGCGCTGTTGGTTGCGTCATGAAAACAAAGGTCCATTCAACTTCCATGAGGCATGCAATAACGCATGTCTCTCGTTCATCACACCGTGCGCTATGAAGCATGCCTCTATTGAAAGAAAAGTTGCACCAGTGTGGACATACCCTTATAACTTTGATAGGAATAAACAATAAATATTATTATAATGAAAGATCTTATTCTTAAATAGAAGTCTTGATACTTACCAAACCGTAAGCAAGACTTCGTTCATGCTCTTCGGTAACATCAGCTACATAAGCAAATACTACGGAGAACGTTACAGCGAACACTCCAGAAATACTTATCATTGCAAAAAACCACCTTCAAATTTAAAACAAAAATTATTTCATACATTTCACAACAAAATCCTTTCTTTCAAAACACTGTTTAAAAACTAAACATAATTTCAAAGACCATTTAATGAACTTTCTTTTACAAAAAAGCTCTATTTCTTTAATTATGCAATTGAAAAATATTTATCAGTGTTAAGACACAGAAGAATGAGAGAAAAATGAAGTAATAATTGGTAAATTAACCACCTATTTCTAATCACATACTGTTACTTTT
Source organism: Triatoma infestans (assembly GCA_011037195.1). NCBI lineage: Eukaryota > Metazoa > Arthropoda > Insecta > Hemiptera > Reduviidae > Triatoma > Triatoma infestans. Next base: position 1,406 of record JAAEAF010010421.1, read on the forward strand.
TTTTATTATAATCACTATAATGTTTTTTATTGTAATCACTATTAGAGATTTTCCTAAATCTAACGGTAAAATGAAAGATATACCAACCAAGTGTTGATAGTCATCAATGGGATTGGAGCACATGTGAAAAAAACAGTTATTAAAAGAAAAAACTTCCGGCCCCAAACATCTGAAAGGGCACCTATTAAAGGTGCACTCAAAAAGGATAGAATTCCCTGAAAAAGAAAAGAAACGATAATGTTTAATATATTCCTTTCTACTTTGATAAAGTGTTGTGAAAAACATTCACACGATCTTCTCTTATTACAGTTTACATAGTTATAATTAAGTAATTCTTTTCAAACATATAATTCTTACTAAATGTTTATATGCATTAAATTATATGAATGGGAGAATCTAAAGTTTATAAAACACTTTTTTCGAGGAAATCCTCCGCTCTCAAAACCCACCTTAAATGCATTATCTCCCTTAAGTTTTAGGTCTCTGTATGTGCACTTATCACACCAAGTTTAATGCAGTTAACCCGTCAGTGTTTTCATTGAGAAAATCCCAGGAAATTGAAAGGATTGTTCGGTAAACTCGCAATTCCGGTCAACTGATTTCCTTCAAACTCTCGAGTTCCAGCAACATATTTAATTCTGATTAATATTATATGATAATAGATTATAACCACATCTAATAAATTATAACCACTTTAGAGGAAAGCATAACCTCCCATCAATCCCTCCATAAAACCCCTTTAAATGAATTTTTTCTGAAAAATTATTAAAATAAATGTTATAGCACTTAATGTGCTGATATAAAAAGTTTATAAAGAAAATCGTTGGATCTGTTTTCGAGAGAAAATCTAAAAAAAAAAAATGAAAAATCCATTCAGTGAAGAGGAACTTCTGGTTGACAGATTGTGATGAAAACCATATTGTCAGTTTCCCTGGTGGAACTTAAACAAAATATCAAGTTTCAACTTCCTGCGAATACATATTATATATCTTCGTTTCTCGACATTATTTTAGAAATGAATTTTTATTTGCTATAATCATAATTTAATTGATAAGGAAGTTGAAATCTGTATTGGCGATGAAATATTTTCTTTATTTATAAAGGAACAGTGCACATCTTAGTAAATAAAGATGAATTTTATTAAAGAAGTCTATAATTCTGAAAAAGCTATAAATAAAGTGAGATCTAATTCTATTTTTTTAACCAGAAGAGGTTTTTTTTAAAAGTTTTCATTTTTGGTAATCAAAGTTGTTACTTTCTCTTACTGCTATAAGAAGGGTGGCAATCGTGTCAAATTTTAGATATAGAGTTTTCACCGGAAATATACGTTTTGAGGTCCCCAGAATCTGAAAAAGTAGTTTTTAGAAAATGGACTTTCTCTCCCTCCCTCCCCTCTCACTATATATATATATATATTTCGGGGAGAGAGAGACTAGCTCAAAACAGGAAAATCACAGGAAGTTCCGTTGACATTCTGTTGGGGTATCATCATGGGAAGTAACATGTATCTGTCAAAATTCATTAAACGGAAATATTTTTATTGAATGCATTTTTCTGTTTTTTTTTTTTGAGATTTTTTTCGAAAACGGCTCCAAGATTTTCTTATAAAGTTGTCACATTAATTAATGTTTCACTCTAAAATGCTATTTTAGTTTTTGTATACACTTCTTCTCTAAATAAATACTAATTAATTAAGTAAATATGTTGCTAAAATTCTGAGTTTTGAAAAAAAAAAAAAAACGTTCACCGAAAGTGGCGTTTTACATGTGAACTGTTTTTTTACTTTCCTTCTCTTACTCCTAGTCAGAGGAAGTATTGTAATCGTGGCAAATTTTTTCGATATCGAGTTTTTCACCGGAAATAATCCGTTTTGAGGTCCCCTGAGTCCAAAAAAGTGTTTTTAGCAAATGGTGTGTGTATGTTGTATGTATGTATGTATGTGAACAGCATAGCTCAGAAACGAAAAATCGTAGAAAGTTGAAACTTGATATTCCATTTAGGGGTCACCATGGGATCTGACTGTACGTTATCTGTCAAAATTCCTCAACCGGAAGTACCACTTTACTAGTTGGATTTTTTACTTTTTTGCGATTTTCTTTAAACTTAGTACATCAACCACACATACAAAGAGCTACAACTTTTATTTGCAACATTTCTCCAGGAAAATGCAGTTAATGGCACTTTTGGGGGAGGGGTGGGGTTAGGTTTACATCTAAATTGCTATTTCAGTTTATTAGATAATTCTGTCATGTAAATAATGTTGATTAGAATTAAATATGTTGTTGAAATTCCGAGTTTGAAAAAATCGGATAACCGGATTTACCACTTTACTAAATGATTTTTTTCTCTTTTTCGCAATTTTCTCATAAATGGCTCCGACGATTTTCTTGAAATTTCTTATATAAACTAAACATACAAAGATCTACAACTTTTTTTTGAAACATTTCTCTGGGAAAATTATTTAAGGGCACTTTTAGGGGGGGGGTGGGGTTATATTTTTCTCTAAAGTGCTATCACAGTTGATTATACAGTTCTATCATCCAAACAAAATTAATTAGAAATAAATACATGGCCAAAATTCCGAGTTTCAAGAAAATTAGTAAACCGGAAGGGCGCTTTTACTGAACAGTTTTTTCAGTTTTCGACAAATCTCATTAAATTTAGTACACAAACTATAAAAGCTGTCAATTATAATTTGGAGAACTGGAGTAAGAGAAAGTTGTGTGATTGTTTCACACCAGATTTTTTAAATTGTGAAGCGATTTTCTCCACTAAAACACTGATTGATTTCATTAAAATTTGTCACTCAAATTAATTGAGGCGAAAACTTTTGTTTGAAAAACGTTCTTCCGAGAAAGTTCATTTAAGGGGGTTTTTCCTCAAAAAAGTATTTTTTATTAAGCTTAGATCTTCCATTGATATTACATTGAAGACAATTAAATATATAGTAAAAATTACCAACCAAAAGAAAATTTTCCATTCATAACTGTGTAAAATACAAGAAGAGAAATAAAAATGCAGGTGAGTATTTCACATCAGACTTGAGGGAGGGAGGGAGGGGGGCAAATCCTCAAATGCTTATAAAATATGGTTTAAGCATTATTAAGAAGAAAAAATTAATCAACCAATTCCAAATATAAGAAACGTAGAAATATAAATTGAGCTGATTTAGCAGGGGGGGTCATTTATTAATTCTGTAGTTGTGTTTTTCAAACACTAATGGTTATTAAAATATAATTACTTGAGTCATTAATCTGAAGTTATAACTTTCTATAAATTACAAGAAATTAAGCGATATGTTATTGTTATAATTCTCAACAGCTACAATAATTAATAGTCATATTAGACATACTATGAACTTACAAGGTCAGGTTCATCAGAGTGCTCCCACGTTTTATTTATTTATGTTATGAAACCCGCTTAAAATTTTGATTCAGAATTTTAATCTAAATCTTTATGATCAATAAAGAAAATGTAAATCTTTAAAACAATAAAATAAATATGTGTAAAAAATTTATCTTAAAAAAAATCTGGTGTGTGAAACAATCACACGACATTCTCTTATAGCGATTAAGACAATTATAAACTGGACAAATTTTCATTTAAACTTAGAAATTTTTACTCAGGTGCTCTAACATAAATATAGAGATATGGGGGGGGGGTATATGTTGATTAATACCCAAGCCAGGTTGAAATGGGATGTGTTTACACTGTAATCCCAGAAGAAACTACCAAAAACCTTTCACAAACGCAAAAGCATGGAGCATTTAAAAGTATTGACACAATTTCCATGAACCCCCCCCCTAAAACAATATTTTCCAGAAAAATGTTGCAGAAAAAAGTGATAGGTTTATATCAATAGTGCAGTTACCATTCCAAATTTAAATAAAAATCATTGCAGATTTTTTTTTTAAAAAATCCAACAAGATCTGGAGCATATTCCGTGAATTTTCTTCAAATTTGGTATTCTTTCAACGCTTCCAATATACAAGAATTAGGTATTAATGAATATATAGATGGTAGAAACATAAGTTGTAAAGAAATCAATTTTCGTAGGAAATTGTTACAGATAAAAGAGACAGGTATTTAAGTGTGTCGAAAGATGTTTAAAGAAAATGTTGGAGCTATTTTCAAGAAAAACTGAGTAAAAAAAAAAAAAATAATAATAATAATACAGTAAGGCCGGTTGATGGGTTTTGCCCGAAACTTTCCTTCGTATCTGATGCGGTGATAGTACCTAAAAATAATAGGTAGTTTCTTTTTCGTACTCCGAGGACCTCAAAACATTTATTTCCGTTCAAACCACAATTTTGAAAATTTGCCACGATCACAAGACTTTCTATTACCAAGACTAAGAAAAAATTAAAAATGATAAATCAAACATGAAGAGGTCAGGAACGCGTTTACATTTTGTACATCTTAAGCTTAACTTCATTAAGAGAGTGCAAAGATCAAATTAAGGCAATATAATTAAAAAAAAGAAAAAAGTGTGGAACCCTCATCACAGCGCTTCTTTCTTTCACAGGACTGCATTCTTCAACATACAACTAATTATTTTCTTTAATTAAGTGTCCTTAATATTATGTAAAATATTCGGCACTTTAGAGGAAGCATCGCTTAATTTCCTGAATCCATATATCAATTTTATTAAAATGTTTCAAATAAAAGGGACAGACTTTTATAAGAATAATAAGAATATCATTTTTAAAGAAAATCTTTAGAGCCTTTTCGAGAAAGTCGAAAGCATCTACTACATAGATAATAATCAATCCTCGAGTGGTCCTGCTTCACACATTCGAGATAATACGAATCCTTATTCAATCACTCGAGCAATTCCTCATCACTAACAATCCTGAAGCCAGAAAACATTGCCAAATTCCGGTGGACCATCTATCCTACCACTGCATACATTTCTTCGGCTGCCGCTTTTGGTTTAAATCTTTTTTCCAATATCACAGAAGACACCAAATCACAATTTTTTCTTCAGACATTATTATAGATTATTGCAGATTAATTATTATAGCAAAAATTAGGGATATAAAGGTTAGAATACATAATTCAATAAAGGATTAGTCAAAGTAAACTTTGTGATTAAATAATATAAACGAAACCGACAAATAAGATTTGTTATCTATCTTTAAAGGTATAGAAACTTTTGTAACACCTGTATAAAATAATTTTCAGAACCATAAATGATTATTTGCTACAAGTGAAAACATAATTACTTCAATAAATAATTTTTCACATCTTTTGTGTATGTATGCACTGTGCGTATCTATGAACATATACTTGGGGGGGGGAAGCTATTTTTTTTTTGTGAAAGAGGGTTGTCACTGAAAAAACTTTAATTTAAAAAGCAGTGCTCTTAACTACCACTTCAGTACAAAGTACGGTTCGACTATCTATTAAGATACATTAGAAGCACGGCTAGAATCCAAATTTGATGAAAATCTATTCACTAGAAGTGCAAATTTACAGAATAGATTTTTTTTTTTTTTTTAAATATATTGTTGGAAGCAACAGTAACGATTACCTTTAAACTTGAAATAGTAACTCCACAGATATAAATCTGTCTTTTATTTGGAACATTTACCAAAAATTTGGTTTTAGGTAATTCTGCGGCGTTAAATTTCAAATATTAGAAGAGGTTGGTTCAATATTAATGGGTGCTTTCTTCTTGACTACAATGTAATCACATCATTTTTATTCACTTCTTCATTAGTGGGGACTTAACGCCCCTTAATGATTTCTTAAGGAAACATTAAAAACGATTCTCAAGGTTTGAAATAATTTCCCTGCCTAATTTTTAGTAGATTCAAACATTGTAAAAAAACAAAAATCTCTTGTGAAACTTACAAGACTTTTTCTCTTACTGCAATTAACACAAAAGATTAGTTGATCTGGTCATAAAAAAGATGGTCGGGGTTATACATATACACCTGAGGGGCTTGGGAGGGGTGCCCTATGCCACTACAAAAATTGTAGCTGCAATTAAAATTTGAACCTAACTGACGTGTCCCCAAAACCCCTCTAATTTTTTTTTTTTTTAAATGTTAGAAAAAAGTGATAGGTTTATATGAGTGCAGTTACCATTGCGAGTTTAAAGGAAATCGTTATAGTCGTATATGATAAAATTGCCAAAAACTCAGAACCTATTCTGTAAATTGGCACTGCAATATATAGGGCGGGTTTGCTAGAGTGGTTACAACATGGACTTCTTTATAACTGGGAAGTCCCCGATTCGAGTCATGCTTTTTTTTTTTTAACTTCTGAGATCATTAACACCCTAAATTTTATATTAGTTTGAAAAATGTTGATAGTAAAGTTTGTGCTTACGCCCTCGTCCACAACACCTAATTTGATGGTGGACGCTAAGGGCACCCGAAATAATAGGCATTACTTTACATATATATATATAGTATATAATATATTATAATAAATTATATATATATATATACTATATATATATATACTATATATAGATATATATATAGTAATATATAGTATAGTATTACTATAGTAGTAATACTATAGTAATAGTATAGTAATATATAGTATAGTATAGTATTACTATATATATACTATATATTACTATATATACTATATATTACTAACAAGTCATGGATGTCCAACTTTTTGGATCATTGGATCGCATCCCTATTAAAAATGGTCAAGGGTCAAACATGGAATATTTACATTATGAAATAAATAAATACATAATAAACTTAACAATGATCTAGTTTCTTGTATGTCAAATTATTGGGGTTGAAGATACTATATATATTACTATATTTACTATACTATATATATATTTACTATATTACTATATTTACTATATATATAAAGTACATATTACTTTATAATATTATAAAGTACATATACTTTATACTTATATATAATTACGACGAATATATATGTACATAAATACTTACTTTAATACCCATAATGAGCCCATTCATTAAGAAAGTATGATCAGGAAACGTCTCGTTGAGAGTCTGAAAAGAGAAATTAATTACAAATTAATGTAGTGCCCAATTTATTAAATTTAATATTTCTGGGCAGAATTTAATTATTGATGCCTTAGCATTAAGTCTCAATTATTGATTACCTTAAGCATCAATGTTCTAAACAAGATTAGTTGATAAGACCATTAAATTTGTATTTGCTCTTGTGGTTTATATGGCTATGGTTTGTTAACTTTTAATAACTGATTAAAACAAGACATGGATGTCCAACTTTTTGGATCATTGGATCGCATCCCTATTAAAAATGGTCAAGGGTCAAACATGGAATATTTACATTATGAAATAAATAAATACATAATAAACTTAACAATGATCTAGTTTCTTGTATGTCAAATTATTGGGGTTGAAGATACAGAAGAGCGATGCGAAGAATAATTTCCAGAAAAAAAAGGTTTTGCCATAATTTTTTACATAAGCAAATTGCTTGAAAAAACCCAAAAATTAGAAGTTATGGATCACGCATGTTGGTGAAGCTATTTAGGCAGGTGCATTTATTAACAGTCCAAAATCATACTTGAATAATTTTTTTAAATTATATAATCAGATTTCAATTCAGTGCATTCCATTTGAACATTACCAAGTAATGAGGCGATATTTAACTGATACTGGGAGTAGCAATACTCTGAAATGTAGTCCATGTTTAAAGTACGTGGTATAGCCGAACTTGAGCTCTGTGACCACCATGTTTATCGCGCCTTGGTTTACATTTCTCATCAATAAGGACATTAGAAACTGGAGGGTTTAGGAAGTGTAATAAACAGAAATCGTGGAGGCAAAGAGGAATTAACGTTTATTCACGATGTCTCTGAGAATCATGTATTATATTTGAAGAATAAAATATTATGGATTATTTTGTTATTACGTTTAAATAAATATATAAATAAAAAAAACGAATAGTCTTTGTCTTAAACTAGAATTCATTGTGCCCAATTCTCGTCTTGTCTTATCTAAAGGATAATAGCCTAGCTATCGTATAAACTACTAAAACGCTTTTAAAGAATTAATGTTTAAAATTTCATGGTTTGAGAGCAAATAAGCGCCCGAAAATTGAAATAAGTATTTACACTGAAAAAGAAGTAATGATCATAAATAGAAAAAAAGACAGAAATCTTAATTTTGGAGAAATATTCTTAAAAAATTTAGGTAGATTAGGTTTGCTGTATTTAGGCATTAAAAGCAGAACATTACTTATATATTTGCAACATTATAATACTTACTGATATAATTGGCATTGTAAGGAGGCCCCATGCAAAGAACTCAAGGAATATGACAACCAAGGCATGGTATACGCTGGGCTCTCCAACTCCTGAGTTCTAAAACCGAAAAAATATACATAACATTAGAAAATAATTTAAATGAAAGAGTCCGATCCGTTGAAATTTTTTAATGTTTTGACTTTATAAATCCAAACAGGCATATTGATACCTACTTGGTGTCTGATGTCTACCTTTTAAAGGAATGTTTGGTTTTCGTAAATCAACATTTAAAGTACTTATAATTTATTATTTTCCTTAATTTTTCTAATTTTTAAAAATACATAAATGCGTTTATAATTTTTTTGTTCCCTAATAATTGCAGGAATAGTTCGGTAAATGAATGAATTGTTTAATTATCGAATTTTAATTTTGAGAACAGAATTAATCATGTATATACAAATAGAACGAAAGGTAAAACTTAATTTGAAAATGATCGTAAGAAGTTTAAAGTCAATATTTTAATATTTAAATTCCAATATTTTATTTATGAGACAGTTTACATAAAAAATGCAAACGATTAGGGCTAATTTACTAGTAAAGAAATTTATCTGCAAATATAACAAATTTCATAAGTTCCTTTAATTAATTAATTTCTTCTTGCGAAAATATACAAACCAAAAAGAAATTTCATTAGTGAAAGTTTGATCACAGGTTTCAGTTATCTACATTAAAAACTCGATCGCCAACAAACAATAACGAACAATTATTTTAATTTAGGAAAATTGATGTGTTCCCAAAATTATCAGAAGTTGGAAAGTGAACTCGTAAAAGTCATTATACACTCATTATCACTTTGTTCATTATTAAATTTTCTCAAACACAAACTTTAATTATTTCAAATAAAGTTATTTACTAATCAATATTATTAATTATCTCATAACTGAAGAAATTTTATCAAAGTTCTTTAATTTGCTATATATCTTTTAATTGTGGGACGTGTCACCGACAAGGTGCATGATATAAGTTCGTATACATTAAAAGAAGAACCTCGTAGGCACCATCCTAGTTTCACATTAACAAGTGAATGGAAATTAAATTATAAACAAAAAACTTGGAAATAAACTAAAATATACAAAGGAAACATTTCAACAAAAATATTTTTTTTTAAATTCATAAGGAAGAGTTGTTCTGACTTTTTAAATGAATTGAAAATATTATCAATATTTGTTTTATTAAAAAAAAAAGAAAATGTTAAATAAATACTAAGAAAATATTTGATAATATTTAATTAACTCACCGTCATAACACTGTCCTTAAGGATTGGCTTCCTGTTACGAATTATCATTCCAGGCACCTTTTTCGAAGCCTTGGTTGGCATATTACTATTTATCCATACACCAAATTTATTTCTGACTCCTCATCTTCGAAAAAAAAGTGTAAGGCTTTTTAAAAACGGCGATCATTCCACCATTAAATTACTTACTCACTGCAGTCTACTCTCGACCGTACTAAGCCCAGACAAGCACACCAGCACAGACCAGCGGCAGATTAACTTGACAATCAATGATCCAGTGGTAAAGATATTTTTTGGAAGTCCATTCAATTTTTGAATTTTCATTCTAAATCTGAATAAATGCCTAAGAATTAGGAATTATATTCAGTAAGGTTCGTAATAAATAAATAATACCAAAAAAAATTATGACATTTGTTTAAACAAATTTCCCACGTACTATCGATAGGTAATGATGCTTTAGTAGCACAATGTACTTTTTCCTAATATAAAATGCTGTTTTAAATTGAAATTTATCCTACATCGTGCAGATAAAGATAAAAATATATAATTTATAATGTGCTGTGATATTCAGTGATATCAAAAACAAAGAATACCAATTTGAAATCATTAAGTGATTGGGGCTTAGATGATGTTTAATTGTATAAATATTTTAATACTACAAAATAATTATAGGTTAATACTACTTAATATTTTATAATAGGTTTTCACATTAATAAATAGCAATCCATTAAAATTCTGGCACAACCTAATCATAATTTGTTTTTTGAGGGGGGCCATTTTCAAAAAATCAAATAGCTAAATATCAATTTAAAATTTTAATTCTTCAATTACTTCTAATATGGGTGATTTAACGTACTGAATGAATGGGAAGATATATAATGAATTTGGGGCACTAATGGCCAAAGCTGTCGTTGCGCCAAAAAAAAAAAGAATTATATGTTAAAACAGAATCAGTCAGTTATAACTATGTAAATTGCAGCAAGGGAAAATCGTGTGAGTATTTCACACCAGATTGTATTGGTTGAAATATTCCGAGATACATGTCGTACCTCTTTGTCCGCTTTGTTCACCCTTGTACATTTCTTGGTCATTACAAAAAAAAAAAAAAACAGTATCTGTCATTTTGACAGTTTGTATCATGCGTGGAGTACGTTTTTTAGTTTTTTTTACATATCTGATTGGCGAAGATTGAAACAGTAATGAAGACAATTGAATAAGGAATATTTATTTATTATTCCTTTTTTTTTATTACATTTATTATTTATTACTTATACATTTATTATTATTACATATAATTTATTATTATTACTTATACATTTATTATTATTACATATACATTTATTATTATTACTTATACATTATTACATATACATTTATTATTACACCTTTTTTATTATTATTTTTTTTTTTTACAAAATCTGGTTACAACTTGTAATATTTAAAAATGGAAAGACGATAACTGAAATAACTGACATAATTTTCTAGATTATTGTAAGATCTCCAATCATTCTAGATATTTTAGCAAATATTAAATCTATACATGAATTTTTTCTGGTGTTTGGCATTACTGAATTGGTCTACAATTGTAGGATACCAACAAAACTGACTACCAAGAAAACTGGCTACCAACAAATGAAAAATACCTCTTTTCTAGAGGCCAATGAATCTGTTTTTTGCCTTACAAACCAGTAATTTAAAAAAAATTATAATTATGTGGAAATGAAACCAGAAAATTAGTTTGATTGACGTTGTGAAAGAAGGTTGATTTGAGAGGATAAAAAACAAATAATTATATCCCTATTTCCACAGAAGTTCGTATCTTTTCAAACATTATTCTAAATATAAAACATAAGAAACCAAAGAATTATATGTTATAAGAGGCCTGGATAAAGACAGGAAATTCTGTCGAAACTTTGACATAATCAATTTTTTTCTTTTGACCGAACCTCAGTAATAAATTTTTATTATTATAGATATGAATAAATGTCTATACAAAAAATAATGAATAGTATTTTTTTAATTGACACTTTCTCGTAAAGCTTCTCTCGAACTTAGTTTTAAATTTAGTTTTTTGTTATTTTTTATTTTAAAGCAACAACAAATATTGATGGCAAAGAGTATCTATATCACACGAATTTTTATGTAATTTCCATTATGTAAATATATAATATCTTCTCCTAAAATGTGGATGGTTGTAGTTTGGAATCTGAGGATCTGCAATCTTTCTACTATTTTTGGGTAATACAATCCAAAAATTCGCTTTGAATCAGTACAATAGCAAGATGTTCGATTGAAGAGTTGACCTCACTAACTGCTCAGAATATCATTTGAACGTAGATTCTGGTGCGAAGAAATAAGTACATTTCTGAGAACATCATAATATATAACATTAAACATTAAATAATCTTAAGCTTACAACCACTTTAATTACAAACTGGAACAAAATTACCCTAAAGTAAAATCGATATCGATAAAAATTGATCATTAGGTATTAGTTGCTGAAATTTCCAATAGATTTCGCATTGTACCATAAACAGATGGTAGTGGTACTTGTTAACCGCCATATCATGGTGTTTTAATGGAGTGCAAGTAACTTTGTTGTGTGGATGTAGTATTGGTTATTTGTAATATTTTATAATGTAAACGCTCTGCCCTGGGCGGAATTTATCCTAATATCGCCAACTTTGTGCACTATCGTTCCATAGTATGAGTTCATTTTTGGTATGCAGAAACAATAAAATCCTTGGGAACATTACAGGTGAACATTCCTTACTGAGAATTTTTTTCAATAGCCATCAAAATGGTTAATGTGGAAACCGAATCTGCAAATCCCAATAATGTCCTCATCTCTACTCTGACACCAATGAAAGTCATTTCATTACCTTCATCATTAAGTGAACGACTGGATGATAGAATTAAGGAAAGTGTTTCATCAAATAAGGTACCTGTAAAAAACTTAGATGGGGGCAATTTGCGAGAAAAAAATGCCAGTTGCTTAACCAACGGGAAAAGTTTCATTGATCATATTTTTGAAAAGTTTGACGACTTTCATGCGCCTTATACGAAAAGCGGCCACCAATCCCCAGACATGGAAGCTACAAGGAAACGTTTTTCTAATTTATCAGATTATACACCACCTTTTAATTCTCCTGAAAAATTTTTGACTGAAGAAACCAAATCTGGAAGAAAGCTAGCTGCAACTGAAGGACGAAGAGATTTCTGCGAAATTCTAGAGCATGCTGGAATAAATAGTAGTACTTATTTTGCAGGGATTTTTAGTAGTAAAAAAAAAAGAAAGCCAACGTTTGAATCCAGCACTCCTATAGCAGATAAAACTCCTTTCAATAAGTCAAGTAGAATAGGTACTCCGTTGCCAGTGAGTGAAATTCGATTTTTAGCTTCGCCTTTAGGTTTGTCTCCTGATCCGAATGGTAACATGAATTCTCCTGCTCCTAAGTGGATTTTCACTCCAGATAGCAAGAATTTGCCAGTTCCTGAAAACATGAAGACAATTTTGCTAGGTACGTAACATTAATTCTTCCTTTTAGGCTACATATAACTATATTTCTTCTGTTTATTATGTTTCATACTTGAATATAGGTATAACCTGCTATGTAGACGTTCGAACTGAGAAAGAAAATCATAGCGAGATATGTAAGTGCGAATTGTTGGCAATCGGAGCTAAAGTAGAAAAGAATTTTACGAAAAAGGTAATGAATGGGTGATTATGTTTAGTGATATGCCGTTTTATTATTTATTGAATATAAAACTTAATTTAATTAAAGAATCTTATTACTTTTTTTGTTGTATTCTAGGTTACACACGTTATTTTTAAAGAAGGAAGAATGTCTACCTACATAAGAGCTAAGAAATATGGCGTTCCAATTGTATCTGTGGTATGGATTGAAGCTTGTAAATTAGCAAAAGGCCCCGTTGATCCTGCCCTTTATCCTCCTACAAAAATGGAGAAGTATGAAGAGGGATCTCCTTTTTCAGTGATGATGGTAAAGATTTTGACAAATGATTGAAATATAATACAAATTCAAACTAAATATACAATAATAGTAATCCTCATTTGATTTATATTCGGACAATATCTGCCTATACATTTCTAGCTTATCTGGATATAATTAGACAATTATTAAGGTTCAATAGAGATGCTGTAACTCTGGAAAGTTTATACTTCATGCTGGAATGAATAATCCAATTTTGTTATCTATATATTGCTTTAAATATCCGGGTTTAAAGCTTTTGGAAAATTCCTAAATGTGATTCAATATATCGAATTGTTTATTTAGGGGCTTCTTTAGAAAGTTTCCTCTTTAGAATCTAATTTCTCTTTGTAGTAAAAGTTTTGTAAGGAATTATCGCTCAGATATTGGCGGATTCTATCTAGTATCGCTCTATTGGTTATCAATTTACCACTTTTTATTTTTATAACGATTCTAGCCGGTTTAAACTAATTCTTCCAGTAATGAGGGGAAATGTTGCATGCGTGACAGATTTCTGAAATTGATTTTTTTATCGTAATAAATGGTTTCGAGTTAAAAATTTATTTTAATATAATGAAGTGTGTGTATATGTGATAACGCATGATTAAAAAATTAAAGTTCCCAAAAAGCTGAGACATATTAGAAATTTCATTTGGAGATTATAAGCGCATCAAATAAGAATGCTTTTAATGAAATGTTTTTAATGTTTTGTGTAAAGATTCGTTTTGAAGGATTTTTTTTTTGTCATTAAGTTATCTATTTGTGGTTTGTAAGGTTTTTTATGTGTTAATTGCTATTAGGTGTTTAATTTAGGCATACTTTTTTGTAAACGATGTTTCTTTTTTCTGACAGAAGAGGAAGCTTGAGCGACTTCGGAAGGGTAGCTTATTTAGGAAGGTAATTTTTTCATTAGATTATATTGTTTTAATAATAGTAAAAATGTCATATAAATACATATTTACAAAAAGCTAAAAAGCAAGATATAGAACAAAAAATTTTCAATTATACTCTGAATCGATATATTCGATACAGTTTTATTAATCTAAAATTAACGAAGTTATTTAGAGAATTTGGAGAGCATAAGATATTGGAATGAAAATAGCTTTTTTAATGGTACCAGTTTAAAGAGATATAAGTTTCGCAAAAAGGCTTTACTTGACTTATTATACTAATGTATGTCTTCATTTTCTCTGATAGCTTTTTATTTAATTTTTTTTGATATAGGTTAAACTATAAAGGGTGTTTTATACTCTAGGCTAATAAATAATTACATTTTTGCAGTTTTGCTGCTACTAAACCTTTCGCTTAACACGCCCGTGAAGAGCCTGCCAGTCGGCAATTTTTATTGAAGGCTTGATAAGCACGTCGCAGTTTTCCCACCGCCTTATAGTTCTAGCCTTCGCTGCTAACAATAGCTCTCCACATTTTTTCACGATCTGGACAACACCATCTTTGCTCTCTCGGATACTGCTACTTAACTTAAATGTAAACAAAATTTTTACCACTACAGAGTTCTCTTTAGCCGGGCCTCTGCTAGTGGTATCTATTGCATGCAGTTACTTGAGGAGTAGCGACCCCAGGGTTACCACAGTTCAGTACTCACACAGTACCAAAGAACTGTACACAGTACACTTAAACTACATTCACTCTACACTTTACAGATAAGGACAAACACAGTACACAAACTAGGGTCTCCCTAGTTAATTGGCGAAAGCCAAGGGAGAGAAGGGATTAGTTCAGAGGTAGCGCGCTAGTCTAGCAACGCGGAGGTCCCGGGTTCGAATCCAGACTGCTGCCCTTGGATTTTCTCTTCCTAGGAGCCTCTACAATTCACTGTCCGATATTGGGCAATGTTGTCTATAGCTAGAGAACATTGCTTGAAGGCCGGCTGAGCAATGGAGAAGGCTCCGGGGGGGCACAATAGATCTTTCAGGTCGCAATGCAATAATTCCTTACAGCAATCTACAGTCTGTCTTTAGCCGTCAGGCTGTGCTCGTACTGGATAACTAAACAATTTTTCCATAAATAAGAATACATTTGGTGATCTTGTTTTATCGCTTTGTTGCTAGTTTTATTATATTACAAATATGTAACAAGTACTTTATAGGTGCTTAGAAATTAATTATCCATTTATTTTCAGGAAAAGAAAGGTGGTTCATTACGTTTAACACCAACTGTTCGGAAGAGGTAATGTACATTTTTCAAGTTGAATATTCTTAATATTTAATCGTCAAAATTGTTTAATTTTTCTTTTCTTTTAGTAATAGGAGGAAAGCTGTAACTGAATTTAAGGAAAACAGGATGCCAGCAAAACTTAATAATAAAGAAAGACAGTGCACAAAGAAACTCAATTTTATAAATATTGACGTGCCTAAAGATTTAGATGAACAAAAAGACATCATGAAACTATTAGACGTTTCAGTGAATGAAAATGACAATTTATCAGATTCTAGCATATTTGCTCAATTAAAACTTCATAGTGTACCAAAAAGAAAAAGTGCACCTGGTGCTTTAGCAAAAAGGAAAAAAGGTAAACCGAAAAATTTAAATGATTATTTTCAAAAGGAAAATATTTCTAGAAAAAGAGAAAGATCACTAACTCCAAATAATGATTCTAAAGATTCTGAAGAGTTTCCAAAGCAGTTACAGTCCGATTATGTTACACAAGATGAAGAAAAATGTAAAAAATGCATACCAGTAACTGAAACTAAAAAGAGAAAACTATATAATCCAAGTGAATCTTATTTTTCAAAAAGCCTTCAACCACAAAATATTGAATTTTCATATCCATATCCAGAAAGTCCTGCATCTGTAAACAAAAGTAAAGAGCGATCTAATAGACGGAAAGAAGATAATGCCCTATCATTACAAAATGATGCTGATTCAAATGCTAAAAACACTGTGCAGAAACAGAACTGTGAAGAAATCTATGATATTGCAGTACCTAGAAGTTCCTTATTACTTTTTGTAATGAACAAGGAACGAAATTGTAAAAACAAAGTTAAACAGACTCCAACAATTGTGTTTACTAGTGTGTCTAGCAGGTGATTATTTTATTAATATTTTATTTTTATGGGAGTTTTCTATTATTAACAATCAGGTTATAATTAGTTAGTCCCGGTGTGAGTGTTGTACGTTGTGCGGCGCGAGCGGTATTGAAAGGGTGTATGTATGAATATGTTTTAGAGAGATGTTTAAGAAATAATGAATAAGTGACCACTAGTTTGAAATAAATAATCTGATTATAATTAATTTAGATACTTTACAAAATAGCAAATATTTGTTAATTGTAATAAATGAAATAAACTTATAAATATACAAAAACTCTGGCACTTAATTATTCTTATAGCTAGATTAAATATAAATATACAAAAACTCTCGCACTTAATTACTCTTATAGCTAGATTAAATTTAAAACAAATGTTAAACTTAAATGTTCTCAAAACAGTGGCACTGAAGCTGCAATGGTGATGTTGTAAAAGGCGACTGTTGTTAGACGAATGACAGTTGATGGACGAGGTTTTTTTTTTTTTTTTTTTTAGTATGCCAAGTGTATTGTCTCGCTCTAACATGGGGTTGACCCTTTTGCCAGCCAACGCACAAATTTCCCCTAACTAATATTTTGAAATTATATTTATTTCTTAACCTGTAAACCTCTAGTATGGCGAGAGACTTGTATACTAGACATACAGACAACTTGTGCTTGACAGTGAGTGTTGCTGACGAATGGTGTGTAGTTAAGCGTAGGCTGCTTTTGAGTGATGGTTCTAGGGATACATGTACTTTCTTGGATCCTTGAAGTGACGCGATATAAACCAAAATGCATTTTTGTTTTAATAACTAAAAAAAATTATAAATAGCAATAATATTTATGGGGGGAGGGAAACCCCACGCTATCCAAAGCCTCATAATATTTATGGAAATTAAATGAAAAGAGTAAATTATAAATACTAAATAATATTTCACAAGTTTTTATAATTTTATATATTATATATTACCAAAATGAAACAAAATTCATTTTTAGTGTGTGAGTACAAGTGCAAAAAAAAAAAATTGAAGCAAGTATTTGAATGTCTGTTAACACAGCTAACCACTAAGATAAAGCATTAAGAAGTTAGTTGTAGATTATAGATTTAGTGTGTTTTCAATTTCCATTTGGAAATGTGCAGTTAATCAATTTTTATTTGGAAATGTGTTGTTAGTCAATTATTCACTCTGTGAAATAACTTTTGTCAACCTATATTAATAATTGCTGCATTTGCAAGCGTACATAATTTTTAGTATGAGCACTCTTTATTACGATGATGATCGGAGGTTGTAATTTTAATTCAATTGTGAAATTATCGGTTCATAGTGTCGCAGTATTACACACCTAGCGAATTCGTCGATTCTTTATCATTAGTATTTAATTAATTAAAGATTTGTTTAGTTTTATTCAAAATTTATATTTATTAATTTTTAGTTTTTTTTTTCTTTTTTATTTAAGGCGCGTTAACATCTGTGGTCATTGGCGCTCGGAGCCTTTCCAGTGCACTTTTTAGTTTAATTAGCGAGCAGAGATGCGTAAGGATGAGGATTCTGAAGATTGAAGGTCTTTCCCTTTCATTTTGTAGAATGTTGTAGATCTGAAAATGAGTCATTTTACATATCAAAATTTAAATTCTTATAACAAACATAATTACATTCATGGACACGTGTAATGTGATGGTGTGATGTAGTTTGTAGTAAGTAGCACGAGCGATTTTGTATGAAGGGCTTGTAAATATTTAGCTTAAAAGAGAAGAAGTGTTAGCAATAATAAGGAAGTCACACTGTTTTTCAAAAGATATATTCTCTAATAGAATTTAAGTAACTTTAGATTATCACAACAAAATGCATATAATTTAATTGGAATAAACTCTTAAAACTTGATATTGGCTCTGATGTTTTCACTTTGGTAGCTAGAACGAGTCTCTTGAAAATTAATCTTCTCTTTGTCCGTTTAGTGCCTCCCTTGTGAGGAGAAGGGGCTAGAACAAAGCCATAAGGGTTCTTGGACATTCCTAGTAACTGTACTTGTATTACCTGCTGGTCCTTTTGCAACATATTTTGATAATTTAGATTTATTTAAAAATTAATATTATTTCAAGTTTCTTGCATCCATCACACATGCAATAAATTGTATATGTTGTAAATCTGAAAATGTGTCATTACATAAATTTATATTCTTAACTAACATAATTACATTTATGGACATTCAATTAATAAATTCAATAATTATTAATCTAAAATTCTTATAACTAAGATGTAATATCGATAGTTGAAATATAATGTAGCTGGCGGGGAGTGTACACTCGTGTTTCGGGACGTATGTTTAGAGATGAGTTTCCTATAGTTAGTGCATTTCCTAGTTACCTTTAACATAAAATTATTTATATGCCAAAAAAAAAAATTATTCCATTAAATATTCGAAGTTTTAGGCGAACTGAAAAAAATAATTAGTCAAATACAATTAAAGACATCAATATCATTGTACAACAAATATGAAACATATTCACACGTTGCAATGTGCAAAAAAAATAAATTGGTAAATTTATTTAAAAAATATTGTCATGACAAAAAAAAAAACAGTACATTAAAATGTCAATTACGAGAATTGTCAGTGCTGTAGCAAAAATATTATGTCAGTTATTATTATAGGAATTAAATTAAGTATATGAATGTACTTTATACATTTTTACTCTTATCCAATCTCGGGTGGGCTATATCCCGGCACTGCAGCCAACAGAGGCTTATTGTGCCATTTTTACTCTTAAGAGTAACGAAGTAATTCCGTACTTTTTTTCTTAAATACATGTGGTGTGGTGTGGTAGAATTTGGCAAGTGTGAAGAGTGACAATGATTTGTAGAGTTTCAATGTATTATTGTGTTGTGTATTATATGTGCGCAAAGTGGTACTGAAATTTTGTGGTATAGTTGCGGTGTTTTTAATGCATCTGTCGAAAAATATTAATTTGGTGCGTTTGGATGCTATTTGTAAAGTAAGGATATCTCGACATTACCTTTTAATTGCAAAACTATAAATTCGCCAGAAAATTTGGAATTTTCGACATTGTCCGCCATAATTAGGTATAACCTGGTTAGTCGGGGATTTCAGAATTATATGAGAATGCTCGTGATTCTTATTTAGGCAAAAGCTGGAATTCACCAAACTGTGACTAGCTCCAGTGTCCCGAGGGAACGAATAAATTTTTTGCCACTTCTTAAATTAACTAACAAATTGTTAGATTTGGTAAAAGTAGGTATGATAGCCGTGGTATAATATTAGCCGTTCGTAAGATCAGCTGTTCGTTTTCTGGCTGTATTTGAAAACAATTACGAGCCATATGTCAAATTTTGAACAATATGGGCAAGTGGGCCTATTTTGGAGATTATTGCCGTTATCGTTGTTATTGTTATTGTGATTATTATATTGGGGTCTACTTGGTGAAGAATTTATTCGTGAATTATAAACTTTAGATTTATTGAATCGAGCATTATTATTATATTGATTATTATTATTGTAGCGATTATTATTATATACTCGTCGATTAACATTTTTAGGGCTGTTATTAAAATTATTAAAATTTTTAGGCATTTTGACATATTCGTGCGGGGTTTTTGCCGAGAATTATTTTAGTGGCGGCTGTTGCATAGCACAGTGACAGTGCAGCACCACAGAAAATAACTACCAAAATATATTTTTAAATTTATGATAAAAAATAAGTATTATTTAAATACCATTAATAAATCCGTTTTTTAAAAAAGAATTATTTCATCAAGCGTTGCTTGATTGTTGACACTGCCCAATTCGCACTGTCAAGAAATGGTCATATTAGATTATTTCCGCCAAGCATCGTTTGCCTTAATAATGTGATCCAACTAGTGCTATTTTAACTGCTCATCGAGCAGCGTTTTTGTAATTGTGTGCGATATTATAGGTTATATCACAAAAAAAAAAATTATGTTCGTTGAACGTTTAACGATGAAATATTTTTTTTATTCATAATATTATTTTTTTAAAGAATACAAATATACAATAAAATAAAGATTATCTTATAGTTGTTGTGGTGGTTGGTTCGGTAGAGCTGGAAAGCATCAGAGACATTTTCCGTGATAGCCTGCTTCATTTTGTGGTGATCGACAGGTTTCGGGCGTTCGCCCATCTACAGGATGCGTTTATCAGATAGTGTGATAACACAGACTTGCACAGAGCAAATTCACACTGAGTGTGTAAACTGAATTTGCTCTGTGCAAATCTGCGTTATCACACTCTGACAAACATCCTGAAGTTGGGCGAACACCCGAAACCGGTCGATGACTACAGAATGAAGCAGGCTATGACGGAAAATGTCTCTGATTATCTTATAGGTTTGTCAAATGTTTATCAAGTGTTGAATACGTATTTAAAAAAAAAAATCATTTTTCTCAATTGACAACACCCGAAAAAATTAAGTAACAAAACAAAAGTCGCCCCATTAGTAATATTATAATTCAGCAAATAGCAGTTAGTACATGATTTCTCAAATAAATAATTTTAATGAAAAAGTTATTCAAAAATTTGTGAAGCTATAAAACTGGAAGAGTGGATTTTATAATCAATAATTTAATTTTGTATATATATAACTATATGTATTGCCCGCAAAGGGTATCTGTTGCATGCAGTTACTTGGGGAGTAGCGACCCCACTGGTTACCACAGCGCAGTACTCCATGCACTTCATCAGAACAGTACACAGTAAGCTTAGCCTACTTCACTCTACACTTTACAGACAAGGACAAACACAGTACAGAAATTAGAGTCTCCGTCCCCTAGTTAACTGGCGAAAGCCAAAGGGAGGAGGAAGGGATTAGCTCAGTGGTAGCGCGCTAGACTAGCAACGCGGAGGTCCCGGGTTCGAATCCACCATGTTACCCTTAGATTTTTTTCCTTCCTAGGAGCCTCTACAACTCACTGTCCCCGGTGATGGGCAGTTTGTTTGTATCTAGAGAAACGCTGCTTTGTGGCCGGCTGTGATTGGAGAAGGCGTCGGGAGGCACAAGAGATCTTTCAGAATCTACAATATATATTATTATTGAGGAAACCATGATTTTTGTCTAACAGAAAGTATCTTAAAAAATATCCATGAGAATTTATTTTAATTAAATTGAGTTGTATTTATACATGGTTCTGTTTTACTTAATGCAGCACCCCCACTTGCAAACTTCCAAGAGTATTGGCATATGAAAGGGCTTCATCGAATTTTTGAGGTAGCTTTGTTCGTACCTCATTACGAAGTGGTTGAGGAAGTGACTTCAACAAACGCATTAGTGGCCAGTTGATCTAGAATTGTTTGTGAAGGTTTCTGGTGACTCTATGAGGAGAGGCTGAATGTTAGTCGCCTATTTCAGGAGGACTAAAAGGGTTTTTTCCTTACGAAATCTAGCTATTATTAGCCCAAAAATTAATGGATACGTGATGATTGTATCCTGGCGTTCTAGTTCGTCATTCTGGGTGCCGTAATATTTTCAGGGACACCTGAAAGCCTAAGTGCAATTTAAACTATGCAATATTTCCAATTTTGCAGCGTCGTCCCAGCCAAGCCACTAAGTCTAGCGCAGTGATTAATTTGGTGTAGGAAATGCGTAACATTGTCTGAGTTGTCACCATCGAAGATTGGAAAACTATTAATTAATTGCAAATTCCTTATGGCACTAGCAAACTGATTGTTAGGAGCACTTGCAGGATTGGCCAATTGCTGTTGAGCAAGTAAGTATTCAACAGCTGCGTCGGTATTCATGTCCTGTCCGCCAATTTTATACATTTTGGAAATAGGGGAATTATTTGGGATGAGACTTTTACACACTTGAGATCTATAGGCTCTTAAGGCGAGAAAATCGCGGATTCGAATCCGGGATCCCCGTGTTGCTACTCCAGTGCGCAACACTGAGCTAATCTCACCCCTACCAAACAGTATTGTTAACAATTTAAGGAGCAAATTAGTATTCGAAAAGACTATATTATTATTATTATTTCATATTTTGTATAATTTCGTTTTTCAGTGAGTGTTCGAAATTAACAGCAATTGTAAAACAGTTGGGTATTTTTGAAATAGAAGACAGGGTTAGCGAGAAGACAACACATGTTGTAACTAATAGTATGCGGCGTACTCTTAATTTATTTCGAGGTCTTGCCCGAGGTTGCTGGATAGTAGGGGTAGATTGGGTAAGAATACTTTTAGTTCTTGTCAAATTTTTTTTACAGCAAATTTTCAATTTTCTCTTATTTTCTTTAAAAAAAGTATATTTTGTTTAAATATACATAGGCTCACCTATGGAAGAAGTGTAAGGAAAATGTCTGTGCTCAGTCATGTGACTGTGAATATCTAGGATGTCGAATTCTTCGTAAACTGTGTGTTACAAATAAAGGGAGTTTAATGCGAATCATAATACTTATTTTGGAAGTGGTTTTAACAATTTTATCTGTTTAATTTATTAGCTCGTATTTAGACCAGTTAAGCAAATGTCGGAATAGGTCTGAGGAGTGTTTTATGGGTGCAAGATATTTGAGTTGTGTGTTTTTTTTTTAGTTTTATATATATATATTGTTGCTTGTAACTGTTTCAGTCTTAGTCTTTTTGTTTCCAAGGAAATTCTAGGTAGTAAGCGCAGAGCTTCATTCGAAACCGCTGAAGAACATGATTTTTGCTTTCACTTACAAGGATTTATCTGCAGCATCCATCTTTGGAAAACATTGTCTATGAATGCTTCCTTAATGTTGATTGCATCATCCGCTGTGTATTAAAATTATTGAAGTGGTTTAAGCATGACCATTAGGGACATAGAAGTAGAGGTTTATGATTTTAGGGCTCATGATTTAAGATCTGTGTAGTCCCAAGAATTGGTCGTCAGAGAGTGGTTGTGTTGTTGAACTTTAATGAAGTAGTCGCGAGATTTATTTATCCAAGTGTACACTGGCAGCAGCTACAAGAAATATTGCCGCTATTTATTTTCATTTTTCAGAGTTGTGTATTAAGGCTGGTGGGACTCTTAAATTGACGTGCTCTGGTCTCTATCCAAATTGATGAGAGGAATCGCGGAATGGTATCGAATCATTCAAGTGTTTTAAGAGTCACTTATCTATTGTTTTTTCAAATATTTTGGAGAGAGGATTAGAAGAATGACCGGTCGATAGCTTATGGGATTTTTTTCGCTTGCACTATTCCTATATTATTATTCCATTTTTTGGAAAAGTATCCTAATCGAAGGCAAGTGTAGGCGCCATTTAAGAAAGTCACTTTCCCGAGCAGATTTTTTAAAATACTGTAATGAATTAAAGCACTCCAAAAGCCTTTTTTGCTTTTTTTGTTAGTATTTACTTTGATTATGAAAAAATAAAGAGAAGATACTGTGATAAGGTGTTCTTCTTTGATGTAAGTTTGTTGGGTTGGTTATTGACAATCGTAGGTGTTCTAGTCTTTTGGTGTGGTAGAGTGGTATTTCTTTTTAAGATTTTCATTTTTATAATTGAACCTTGGCGCAACAACCTACAAAAGACAAAGCCAATAGTCGGCAGTTTTTTATGGGGGGAAGATGGAAATATGCGTATTACTGCGGTGCGTGATGATTGTGGCTCACACTTTTACTGTCCTTGCTGGATAAACACAGTTTGGAACAGCTTTTTAAACCTATGGATGATTTAATATAGTTTTCTCGCATTGCTCATTCGCAATATTTTGCTATTGGTGTTCAAGGAAAACCTTTGCCAAGCTTAAATTGAAGTTGTTTAACTTGTAGAATTTTATTAACCCATGTTTGATAGGCGTTAAATTCTTCAACAGAATTTTTTTTTTTTTTAAAGGATTTTCTTGATATGGTTCCAACCGTTTTATTTAAACTGGATAGACTAATTGCAAATATGTAGGTTCATTACTTTTATTTGATAAAGTTTTCTGAGGAACTTCACATTTTGGAGGTTCTGTGGAGAGACATGATTTTCTTTAAATTTGTTATGCTAGTTATACACATCAATTTCTCTTGAAACAGATTCCAAGAATATTGATTTTTGTAGTAAACTTTGGAATTGAATGTTGCCTTTTCAGTTAATATACAATTCCAGCACCTGTATAACATTAAGGCTAACTAAATATTTTAGAAAAATTTACCAGTTTGGAGAAAATATGTAAGTTAGAATTCAGAGAGGAAATCATATTGTTTACATCGGATTGTTAGTATCCCCTAACTTTCGTTGTGATGACCAACCATATCTTCGTGGCGCCATTTTAAGTTTTTTAAAAATTCTGATGAATATAATTTGTAATTTACTTAACAATAAACTATTATGATTTATAATAGGAAACTATCCTAATTACATGTACCAATTCAATAAAGTATTAGTTTACTAAATATTTTCATTTTATAGATTTTAAAATCGAAATTGGCTACAAAATGGTTAGCTGAAGAACATTTTGAGCTGAAAACTTATTATCCAGCGGTTACTGTAAGTGATTTTATATTAAATGTTATTTTACTATCATTTATTGTTTACGAAACACTAACTTTTTTTTTTGTGTATATGTACAGAAAAGTAGACTGCAGAGGCAAGCTTTCAAAAACGCCTTTGTTATGGATCTGTTTTCTACTTGTGGACCCATTTATGTATCACAAAATTCAAGTCCTCCAACTCATGATTTAATTGAATTAATAAAATTATGTAGTGGTAAAGTAGTGTCATGTGCTAGAGGTGCTAAAATAATTGTAGGTGACAAAACATCAAGCGAGCGATCAATTCTTAAAGTACGTGAAAAATGGATACTTGATTCGATTTGTAATTATAAGCTCCTTGATATTAATAATTATATTATTCATCAAATAAATCCTACAAAGTCATTAGAACAGCTGGGCTGTGATGTTGAAAAATAGAAGTATATAAATTATTATTTTTTTTTTTATACTTTTTTTAATTAGTGTTTTTAAGAAAGATTCTTTAGACATTGTGCCTAAAATATGGTTAATTTGAATATTTACCGGCTTTAAAAAATAATAGTTGAAATATTTACACTGATTTCAGCTACTTCAAAAAACTGTATTTATTTATTGAATATAATAATTTTATGATTAATAAAAAAAAAGAAAAATCACACTATTTTGTTAAATAGCTCAAAAGATTACAAATTGTTATTTTGTTTTTTAATGTTTTGGGTGTTTGTGTATTACTTAATTTTTTTAGATTTTTTCATGTTTTTTTAATTTTTGCATTCATTGTATTTTTGTACTTTTTTATTTCTATATATATTTTTTCAATTATTTTTGAACTCAATAAATTATGACTGACTATATATCTTTAAATGATTATTTTATTCCGAAATGGGATATTGAGATCC
Source organism: Triatoma infestans (assembly GCA_011037195.1). Taxonomy (NCBI): domain Eukaryota; kingdom Metazoa; phylum Arthropoda; class Insecta; order Hemiptera; family Reduviidae; genus Triatoma; species Triatoma infestans. Next base: position 27,292 of record JAAEAF010010421.1, read on the forward strand.
ATTCTTAAACTAGTGTATGTAGTGGGTCAATGAACTGGCTTAAGAAGAGATGCTTGCTTCTCTCAAACATCTAAAACAACAGATTGATGTATTGGCTTTCTGTGTTTTAGTTGTAAATAAAATGTTATGGTGGATTGTAGACTGGTACATGTAGAGTACTATAGCTATAATGATATATAGAGTATTATAGCTGATTTATAGTGCAGTTACAATGTGTGACTATCAATCCTAGCGTGTATGACTACAAACTAAGTAAAGCCAAGCTGCTACGGTCTTGGAAGATGCCAGGATAACAAGGCATTCCAGATAATGTAATTTTTATTGAGAGATGTTCATCACGATTATGGTTCTCGTAGCCTGTAATTCTCGTATTCACAACTAGGGCCCGTACTAAATGGTAGATTTCATTTTTGGGTCAGCTTTGCATGCTGAATCAAACGTCTGAGCTATCATAAGAATGTAATCCTAACGCCCGCTCAAAGCCAGAATCCTTCATGATTTGTCGACAACCAATCTACTGCAGTCTCTGCATGGATGACACTTTTACTGCATCGAAATTAATTGAGAGTATTTTGGTGCAGTAAAAGTGTCAGGTGATTGTACTATTAGCCAGAGTTTAATAACATAATTCAGATCCCTCTTGGAAGCCATACCCTTCATTTATGGATTGACAAAAAACATTATGTATTTAATAATAATAATATATATATGGGTATGTGTGTGTGTGTGTTAATTAATTTATTGAGTTGAGTCTAGAGAATAAGAGAATATTTGGGAGGTTCCCCAGTTTTGTAATGATACTACCTTTTCCCACTGACTATGTTTCTGATGAGTGTTCTCATCAGTATAAAGATTGGGGATCGTAATCAGTTCTGAGCAGAAATCAGGCAGAACACATTCTGGGCGAGTACCAATGCGGATTTAGAGCGGGAAGATTTCAAACAAGCCTACGACAGTATTGACTGAAAGTAGCATTAGTGAGTCTAAGAATTCCAGGAATATTAAACAAGTTTGTGAGACTGATTGTATGACGTGGAATAAACAAACAGTCAGTCGAGTAAAGATTCAAAACTCGCTGTCGGAGGAATTCCCTAACAGAAGAGGTCTGAGGTAGAGAGAATCATTGTCACCTGTTATACTTCATTTTATCTGGAGAGGACCATCAGAGCCATTAAGACGAGGCCTGGCAATAAAAAAAAAAAGAGTATATCTATACTGCGAGCCACAGGGATAGATAGAAAGCCATAGGTTCGAATTCTAAATCTCAGCTTTTCCGTATGTGATCAGTTAACTTACCTAGGATCAGTCTTGTCAGAAACAGTGACAGTAGCACAATGCCTTAATGCTGTACAAAAGGCTCTGCGCTTCAAAAACTTGTCACGAGCCGAAACCTGTCTCTACAAGACAATAATGGATATCCGGTAACCTGTAGGCTAGCGAAACATGGACAATGTTTAAAGAATGCGAAAGATTCTGGAGATTTGGTAAAGAAAAGTACTGAGAATAATATGTGGCCCCCTGGTGAGAACGAAGAGTGTAGAATATGCTCAAACGAAGAACTAAAGAGGCTATACGGGGAACCCAATACAGTCTTTGTCGAAAAGAAAGGAAAAGTGAGGTGGCTTGGGCATGTGGAGCTGATGTCCCATGATAGACTTCCCAGAAAAGTAATATCTGGGAAGGGGGGTGCGAGGCTTATGATTCGACCTCGCTTAAGATGGTTAGATAATGTGGAGGACGACCTCCGCCAAGCAGGTGTGAGGAAGAGGCAGCCAACTGGCAGGAGTGGCAGACACTCATTTATCAGGTCTTGGTCCCATAGTAGGATTGTAGCACCAAAGGAAGAAGAATTAGTTCACGGCCATAAAATGAAAGTCCAGTCATATTGTAAATAAAGTCAATAGAGACATTTTATTTATTTTCAGTGGGATTCATATTTTAATATTAATTTAAAGTGATTTAGGTCTGTTTCATTGATTCAATTGTTATCGGCAACTTATTGTTTTGAGTTGCCCAGATAAGAATGCATAAAGAAGGTATAGTTGCCTATTTAATGGTATAATCCTAAAAATAATTCAGTGATGGGATATTACATGAGTGTAGCGGATTTCTATTCGACCTAATACAATCGAAATGAAGGAAAAGGATTGTGAGTTTCGGTTTTAAAAAAATAAAAAAACTTAAATTCTTGCCTCAGAGCATTTGGAGAATTAGGGCACTTGATACGAACTTTTCCATCTAGCTCATCCCACTAAAATTCAATTGGGTTCAAGACCGGGGTTCGCGAGGGCCAGACCATATTGACACATATTTTTCATCTTCACCTCAATGTATTGTCTACATAATTTGGAAGTGTTTAGGGTCACTGTCCTGTTGCATAATGATTTTTTTTCCAATCAATTGCTGACGCAGGGTAAGACGTGATTTTCTAAAATGCTTTTATAATTTTCTTTTTTCATTAGCCGTTAATACGGACGAGATCACCTATTCCATAGCCTGAAAAACATCCCCAAACCATGGCCGAGCCCTCTCTGTGCATAACGGTGGGTATTGTGCATTATGGATGTAGTTTTTCTGAACTGAAAGGTTCCTCCAACCTTTCACTGTGAAGTCTTTGTATTTCAAGCCCACTCTGAACGTTTCTTCTTGTTTGCACCCTCTAATAATGGTTTCAGCGTTGCAACTCTTCGTATTAAGTTCGCTTGACGAAGTCGCCTTTGAACAGTTGAGACAGAAATTGGCCTCGAACTTGTTTAATAACTTGCCCTCTGATTTTTGGAGCTGTGATACTTCATAAAATAATGAACTTATCCTCACCTGTGGTTGTTGATTTTGGTCTCTCGGAGCGGTGTAAATCTTCATGACCACCATATTTTTTAAACCGTTTGGTAGCATGGTGAACACCATTTTTTGAAATTTTAAGTTCAGCCGTTATTTTTCGTTCTGATTTCCCTATTTTATGTAAAGTTCAATGGCACTTCTGGTAGCAACACTCAGTTCTTTAAATTTGCCCATTTTGTATTAATTCAAAAGAGAAAAAATCAACGTTGCAATAAGATGTAGTCGTAAAGATGTACCGTGAAGATATACTCGTAACCGTGAAGATACTCGTAAACGCAAAAAGATATACTCGTAAACCGTGAAGCTCAAGGAGTGAACTAACCCCAATTAAATAAAATAGAATAAAAAGTAAGTAAATAATGATTTGTTGACAAACAATACAAAGTCCTAATCTATAAACAGAATCAATAATTTGAAAGAAATTATTCTCTGTGAATTACTAAGAAATCCAAGAGATAAATTGTTTCTCAAAAGGGCAAAGTGAATATTATGTTAGATTGGATGGGGGAGGGCCACGCCTCATTCCACTGCGACCTTCATTGGAATGAGTCTATTGTGTACCCCTTTGGTATGACATCTCACAGCTTCCCCCTCCTAAACAGGCCTAGCAAAGCTGAAAGTGGCTCCGTCATGAAGCAAAGTGGCTTTGGGATTGCTAGTCCCCAGTTGAAGAAACCTTGTCCTCGCCAGGCTGGCACACACTCACAAAGGACGCGTGCCGGGGTTTCTTGCAGAAACGGCATAGCGCGTTGTCTGCTAGTAGTAAATGGTGTATGTTTCTATTCAGCCGCCTGCAATGCCCTGTTAGTAGACCCACTATTATCCTTATATGTCTTCGGCTATGGCTCAGTAGATCCCTGGTGAATGAAGGTAAATGTCTTAACAAAGAATTTAGCCTGCCTGTGCCCTGGGGTTTTTTCCCACCATCTCAGATGCTGGTCTTCTATCCATTCCTTGATAGAAGCTTGATTAAGGCTCCTGGGCAACCGCAGAAGGGCTCCGGGTCTGTAAAGGTATCCTTCGATGTATATTATTTTAAAAGGTGCCATTTAAATGGGGGAAGTATTATGCATAAATCACGTTACTGAAAATTCTTATTAGAATGTAACTATATTTTTCTTTAAAGAATTTTAGCAAGTAACTAAATTTTTTTACTCATCCCAAACTTCTGATCGGTAGTGTATATATATGAAGGGGCGGCGATTTATCTTTTTGTCTGGGGCGGCGATTTATCTTTTTGTCTGGGGCGACGTAACCGCTAGAGCGAGCGCTGCAACAAGCCATAGAAGTGCAAAGGCTTAACTTTGCAAACAAATTAAGGAAAAACCAGATAATTACTTCAATTTGCCAGAATTTACTTTTTGGATTGCACAGACGGCAAAATCCATCCGACCGTGCGAATTTACTGAATGTTTTTTTCTTCTCTTTTTGTGTTTTTCTCGAAATTGGCTGCAACGATTCTTTAACCGTTGAATACTATCTATACATATAAATTCTTATCACTTTTATTTGTCACATTTTTCTGAAGGATCAATACCAATATGCTTTTCTCTAAAGTATCACTAAAATAACTGATTAGCAATATGCTTTTCTCTAAAGTACCACTAAAATAACTGATGACTGACGAAGTCTCGAAAATAAAACTTATGAGACAAATAAATAATGCGAAAAATAAGATTCAAATAAAGGTTGTACAAAAAAAAAATTATATTCCTAATCAAAATGATGCTCTGCATGTTCCCTCATAGTCTAGATTTGACATCCCTAAATTTATTTAGTCTACTGTCGCGATTTAGGAAAAAGAAATCTGGTATAAAACAATCAACCTTCATTCCTTTATTATATAATTCATTTGCAAATAGGCGGTTAGTGGACATGTATTTACAGATAAATAAAGGAGGTGAGGATTATACTATTTACCTAATAAGATTGCATTGTATGATAGCAAGCTCTCTATCAATCCAGTAGCAATGCTTGTGACGGCAATTTGCAGGACAATTTAAGTCTCGGGATAGAACACCCTTCACAATTATTTGGAAGAATATTTTAAATCGGTATTAAATATAATAAATACATGTAACTTAATAACAGAGAAAATAACTTAATTAATTTTAGAGTTACAATAGCCCCATTTAACTAATAATTGAATAATTAGTAAAAGACAAAAAAAAGATAGAGCTAAGGAACAAATGTAAAATTTTTCATTTTCCTAACTGCTTTAAGATTGTAATTGTTGTAGATGAAGTTTATACTAAAAAATTAGTACTGTATTCTTATAAAACAAACAAAAAAAATTCAAATTTTACATTTTAGTTGAAATAAACAAAGAAAAATAGTTAAAAAGGAATAAAATTAACGTTTGTGAATTCACCGCCAGGTAACAGCACTTACTTAATCTAGAATTTGTAGTAGTTCAAATAATTGCCGCTAGAAAGCATAAGCTTCTAGATATATATAGAATTGTAGTTCCAAAATTTGCCACCCGATCACAGCGCCATCCTGTGTTGTAAAAATTTAAAATGCGTCTTCGAGAAGGACGGGAAGTGGTTAGCGTAATGGACTCCCAAAAAAATCTTTGGAAGTAGCGACACCTAGTGACAAACTATATAACCATAAATAAAATTTATTTCTCAGTAGGTGTTGTTATCTGGTGGCCATATTTATAACTACAAATATAGTAATTTTAATTACTTTATT